>OU015502.1:28739552-28792052 GCA_907164885.2 Dolomedes plantarius
AATTTATCCTTTTATAGCGAACCTCCGAAATGTTAAGAATCGGATATAATAAAACTTTTTTTTTTAGTCGACTACTGAATTTTTTTTATTTTTTATTTTTAAACTGTCTAAGAATGTTGAAGATACAACGAATGTTGAAGAAGCAAAGAAGGTTGAAGAAGATGATGAAGATTTACCTATCGCGATGTGGATAGAAAAGCACAAAATTTCACCATTCTCAGATTGTGGCATGCAATTGTTCGAAACATGTGATGATAAGGTCATTACGTGTGAAAATCTGACTGCTTAAGATATTGTGGGAGAAATTACAATGAATCATTCTGAAATCGAAGATTGTGCACCTGATGCTGATGAAGAGGAGCACATAAATGACGAAATCCCCACCATCTCGGATGCTGCAGCAGCGATACGTGCAATTAATATGTTTTTGTCTACACAAACAGTGGAAGAAAGAGTGCTGGAGTCATTTGATGTATTGGACAAAGAAATTTATAAAATGTTTTTGAAATCGGCATCACGTCAGCAGAAGATTACCGATTATGTCTGTATCAAAACAGTGAATCATTAATGATCATTTTTAATAGATTTTATAATTTTTCCAATATATCAATATTGAATACACATAGCAACTAATGAGTTATATATTTTGTGAACTCTAACATTTTTCTTAACGGTTCGGATATAGCGAACAAAACCTTTGATCCCTTGAAGTTCGTTGTAACGGGGTTCGACTATATATGTAATTTTCTAAGGAAGCACTTTTCCTCTGATTCACTTTTCCTCTGATTCTCCTATCCAAACGAACGTACAAAACCATTATACGCACATTATAATATTTGTAGCCTTATGACATCAAATTATGTAACAATACAAGTAAACAACATTATAACAATCTAACAACAACACTGATAAAATAAAACAATTCTCATTTATTTCCATTGTAGTCCTAATAGAAAACTCTTCAATTTTGAAGATAACATAAAAAATGGTTTTAAAATATTTGAAACTTACTTTAGGATAAAATATATTAAATTTTAATATATGCATATAATGTTTTAAACCCCCCTGGCTATTTTTGAAACTGCATTAATATATTTTATACTGGGGTTTGTTGCTTACATCTTTCAATAAATAAATAAGATAAGTAATGGAGTACGTGTTTATTTAAACTTAAATTTGACATGATTCTGATATAAATTCCGCTTTGATTTAATATCTAAAACAATTGACAAAAACTAAAATTCTATACAAGGGTGCCCTGCGTTTCTAATCGCTTTACCAAGGAACCATCAAACATGAAAAGGTTGTGAATCCCTGCATGAGATATTTTTTTTGACGAATAACTAAACTTTTTATAATTGAAGTGCATTTAAACTAGTCTGTATAAACTAGTTTCAATATAGGGTTAGTTGTCGCGTTTCTGCTATTTTGAGTTTTTTTTTCTTTTCTTTGTAAATGATTGTTCAGCGCGCAGGAGAACAATTAATAAAACAGCACAGCTGCTGTAGATCACCACAGTAGGGACACAGTTGGAAGTTTAGACACAATTGAGTGTTGAGTTTTTCACGTTGTGTAAAGATGAAAAAGTCTAAACCTGCGAAAAATGAATGGAGGCTGTCAAAAGCTTAATAATTACTTGTTTTGCTTCGTTTGATTGTTTTATATATATATATATATATATATATATATATGTGTGTGTGTGTGTGTGTGTGTGTGTGTGTGTGTGTGTGTATACAGTGAAACTTCTTTCTGGCAGCCAGCCAGGATTCCGAAAAAAAGAGGCCGTTCTCAGGGGTGGCTGGCTAAAGAAGTTTCCATATATATATATATATATATATATATATATATATATATATATATATATATATATATATATATGTATGGACTTACGCGATTAATTCGTTCCAGAACATTCCGCGTAAGTCGAAATTTACCATCATCGACATCATCACCGCGTTTGTGCTTTAAATTTTCAAAAATACACTGCTGGCCACTGCAAATGCAACACCCTGAAGGAAACATGCAAATAATATGAAATTTACAACATGCATTAGCGGAGGTGAGATATGCAAATGATTAGAATTTCAGCGCAGACGCACATCACGCGCGCCTGTGGCGCCACTTCAAAGCGCTATTTAAGGCTTGGAGATTTCGACGATTTCAAGTTCGGTAATTGTGTTTTTCTTGTGGTTTTTTCAAAAAAACGATCAATTATGCCTTATCGAAAACAGCGATCATCTTTTGATCAAGTATCCGAGTTCGACAGAGGAAGTATAGTGGCCTACCGAGATTGTGGATTATCTTTCAGGGAAATCGGTAGTCGTGTTGGACGAAACCAAACAACTGTAATGCGGATATGTGATAGTTGGATGCAGGAGGGTACGACGGACCGGAGTGTTCAATCGCATCCACCTCAGCGCACCACTTCACGTGATGACAGGCAAATAGTGCGCATGGCAGTGACGGATCGCTCAGTCACATCACGAACCATAGCACAGCACATGCAGTCTGTAACGCATCATCTAGTGTCTGCGCGTACCATTCGACGCCGTTTACAGCAGAGTGGTCTGTCCGCAAGACGTCCATTGCTTTGTCTACCCTTGACGCAGAACTACAGACGTCTCCGCCGCCAATGGTGCGATGACTGAAGGATGTGGACGGCAGAATGGAATGAAATTTCTTTACTGACGAGTCACGCTTTTGTCTGCAACACCACGATGGTCGCATTTGAGTCTGGAGACACCGTGAAGAGAGGATGCTGAACAGCTGCGTTATGCACCGCCACACTGGTCCTGCACCGGGTATTATGGTATGGGGCGGTATTGGATATCACTCTCGCACACCTCTAGTACGCATTTCCGGTACTTTAAACAGCCAGCGCTACATCTCCGAGGTGTTGGAGCCAGTTGTCCTTCCTTACCTTCAGGGCTTGCCCACAGCCATATTTCAACAGGATAATGCGCGACCACACGTGGCACGCATTGTCCAACGGTTCTTCGTCAATCGGCAGATTGAATTGCTTCCCTGGCCGCCTCGCTCTCCGGATCTTTCGCCGATAGAAAACATGTGGTCCAAAGTTGCTCTACGATTGACCCAGATTCCATCCCCAGCTGCCACAGCAGATCAACTTTGGCAACGTGTGGAAGCTTCTTGGTCTGCTGTACCCCAAGAACTCATCCAAAGTCTCTTTGAATCAATGCCGAGGCGTGTGGCAGCGGTGATCTCCAACAATGGCGGCTACTCTGGCTACTGATTTTGGCAGGAACCACACTTCACAGAAGTCTATAAATTTAATCATTTGATACTTGGTCAACATGTTATCTACAAAATAAATTTTGTTGTGATATCTCTTGTCTTTCTTGGTGTTGCAATTTGGGTGACCAGCAGTGTACTTCACGCTTTCGCTTGTATCAGCGCAAGACTTACTTATCGTGTGCGTTTGCGTTGGAGATCTTCAGTCGAAATTTTTGATTAATGTATATATATATATATATATATATAATCATATTTAATTTTTATAGTGTGTTATATATGTTGCTCATCGCGGTTAACTTCTTTTTTCTTTTCTTTTTTTCAGCACCTACCTTCGACCATTGTGTCATAAGAAGCTTAAAATATTTTCCCTGTCGTGTTGATATTTATTTTTGTTCTGGTAATTTTAATTTTAAACGCTGATAATAAAACCACATGTGTTGATAATTTGTCTTCGCTTTACCCACGGCTGATGAGTCAAGCGAATATGTGAGATGGTTTCAGTTTCCTTGCTTTGGGGTGTTAATTCACCTTTTTTTTCATTGTTTGGGTGTTGATTCACCTTTGGTTCTAATTCGGGTGAAAATTCCTCTGTGTTTTTTCGGGTGTTGATTCACTTACTGTGAATCTCCCTCTCTATAGCGTTTAACTCGCCTCATAATTGCTAGGCTGCAGCATATATACGGTTATAAAGCGCAAGAATTTTGACAAATGCTGTACATATATATTACAGTCGAACCCCGTTATAACGAACTTCAAGGGACCAAAGGTTTTGTTCGCTTTATCCGGTGGTTCGCTGTATCCGAACCGTTAAGAAAAATGCTAGAGTTCGCAAAATGTACAACTCATTAGTTGCAATGTGTATTCAATAATGATGTATTAAAAAATGATAAAATCTATTAAATAGGATCATTAAGGAATTAAATCGACTAAAATCGATTACATTAAATTGACACAATACTAATTAAATTACGTGCAATAGGAAAACGGTACCAAAATTTTAAGTACCAAAATTTTAATGGGCCTTGTATAAAGGGCTTAAATCAAAAACAGTGATTTAAATATACGTTGGTTTTTGGCTTTTATACCAATCGCAGAACAATAATTTCGACTTGAGTCTTTTGTACAAAGAAATGTACTTTGTATACAAAATTGATAGACTTAAGCCTTTTATACAAGTCAAAAGGTTTTTATTTTTTTATTAATGCTAACAAATATCTAAAAATCACTTCTTTTGACTGAAACCCTTTACACCATATAATTATGTTGTACAGTTACAAGAATAATATTAATGAGCTTTATATGCGTTTCTCATTCGTCTATATATATAAAACAGTTCCGTAACTGACTCATTCATTCACTGACTGACATACAACGCACAGACCAAACCGCTGGACCTAAAGGGCTGAAATTTTGCATGGCGATTCTTTTAATAGTGTAGGGGTGCACTAAGAAAGATTTTTCAAAAATTCTTCTTAGATTTTTTAAAATTAAATTTTTAAGCTGTTTCTTAAACTTTTTTTACGTTTGCATTTAAAATAATACATTGGGGGTTATAAAATTTATATCACGAGAAAGATCATAAAAATTCCTTCAAAATTAAATTTGTTTCGAATTTTTACCTCCATTTCCTGATTTTTGGTGAATTTTTAAAGATTAATTTTTAGAATTTAATTTATTAAATGCTGATCACGTGATTTCTTTTTCTGGTACTTTCAATAAATTTATCGTCACGTGCGTAACAACTAAATAGACAAAAAAAATATTTTTTTCTCTTTCTAATGCAGCAGACGATTGGATATTATCCAAAAAAAAATGCATATCCCTTACGATTTTTTTATAAATATATATATATAGATAGATATATATTTTACATCAATTGTATACATTGATCATCGCATTTATTAGAAATATATTGGCATTTATTATAAATATTTTTGGCATAAATTGCATACGTTGACAGTTGTATTTAATTTGAATGTACTCCGCAGCGAAGCGCGGGTTTTCAGCTAGTTATTGTATAAATGTAGTAATTTCATATTGCATATTTGAAACATAGTCCAATGATTAACCGCGTAAGCTTAACTAATAAAAACAGGAAATATATAAATATATATTTTTGGGGCTTAAGATTCGTGGAAACCGTGCATGAACAGAACAGTCACGGTCTAACTCAAGTGTACAATTTGATTTGAAGTCTGATTTTAAAAACTACTACATTTGTCTCTCCTATTCCGGTTATCGGGAAAATCAGAAACCACTTTCCTCTGCCGGCTGAATATTAAAGCTTCTTTTAAAATTCATGCACATAGTTGAAAACGAACCGCAACCTCCTATCAGACATTAACAAGGATTAGCTTGTTATAGCCGCCAGGTTTGAAGAGGTTAGAAACAGTTTAGGTAAAGAGATGAGATAAAGTGTTTTAAAAGGGTATTAATATATTCAACCAGCGTCCTCCAGTGGACAAACACTGTAATCCGAATTCTCGTTCTTTCTGAACTCATTGCAATTATAGCTGGGATTCCCAACCTTTTCATGTCTGCGGTACCCTTGAAAATGACAGTGGAAGTTTGGGGTACATAAATTAGAATTTTTTCAGTTATTAAGATATTAAATTAAAGCGGAATACATTTCAAGAAAATCCTAAATTTAAATTCAAATAAATACTTACGGATTTTATTCATTTATTAAAACATATAAGTAACAAACACAAGAATAGGGTATGTTAATTTACACCCAATTCTCTTTTTGCACGGAGGATGCGTTCCAGAGACTTCCGTGTAAAAAAGATACATTGAACATAAAAAATAGGAGATAGGTTCCCTCCAAATATACTTATTAAGAAAACCATTCGAGTAAATAAATATACCAAGGGTTCAAAGAGCCTGCCACTAGGTGTCTAAAATTCTTTTAATTGACTGACCCCGATCATGTGGTATATGAGTCGAAAGTCGTATCCTTTTTTGAAAGGGAATCGAGATCACGAGATTCTGAATCATGTCTAAAAACAACTTTACCGCGCGTGCATTGAAGAGAGTAGAATATTCGGTTATTTCGTTTTTGAAAAAGGGCTGGGCTTTATTGAGGTTGAAACAAGGATAATTTAGAATACGCGTTAGATTTAGGACAATTGATAATAGTGGGGCGTTATTGTTATATATATATATATATATATATATATATATATATATATATATATATATATATATATATATATATATATATATATATATACATACGAGGCATTTTCGGAAAGTAAAGATACTTCACCGATAGCAGCAAAGGAAAAGTTTCTGCGAGCCCGTTGGCAACACGGACTGTAACTTTGAACATTTTGCTTTCCCCTCGAGGTCATTTGTTATTTTTACTATGAGTCTTGTTTGAGCAGCACGTCGTTATAATGTCTGCGTCAATTCAGAATCCCGCCAAATGTGGGATACAGGATCCCCGCTAAAGAAATCATGGCTTCTGTTTTCTGGGACAGACAAGGCATTCTTCTGGTTGACTTCATGTCTCCCGGCACCACATTTAATGCTGATGCATATTCAGAGACTCACCAAACATTTAAACTAAAAAACATTTTATCTCCGATCCAATGTAATTAACTAACACACACGCAAACACACAAACAAACACACACACACACACACACACACCTTCCAAATGGGCCCTGGACGTGTACCCCTGTTGTCCTTGGCTAGTTACGGCACTATATATAAATATATACACTGTTCAAAACAATTAAGGGAGCACATGATTTTAACGAAATTACGCAAAAACTTACACCGATAAGTAACATAAAATAAATCATCCATAATTTAAAGCCTAGCAGGAAACAGAAGAAAACTTCATATGCAAATCAAAGTTCATGACGTCAAAAACCAGAAAAAGAACATAAGGGCGGAAATCGGGATGTTGCAGAAACGTCTATTTCACTGCCTTAATTGTGAAATTCAATTGCTCAGTTATTCTTTTTGAGAAAAGGTGACTTCTCAACAACGTGATTTACCGGAATCCATGGCATGGCGTATTATAGGCAGACTTGAATCCGGGCAAACACAACGTAGTGTCGCGGACGCTGTTGAGTCGCCAGTAGTGTCGTTGCAAGGCTGTGGAATCGATTCCAAGAAACAGGGAATGTTAGACGTCGACCAGGGCAAGGTCGGCCACGCGCCACTACAGCAATTGATGACCGGTATATACTTTTAACAGCTCGTCGAAACAGAACATACAATGCTACTCAGCTGCAAAGACAGTTGCTCTTGGCAACAGGACGAAGGGTGTCCAGCCAAACAGTACGTAATAGGCTTCATCAGGGAGGTCTCTATGCACGTTGGCCAGTGGTCTGCATTCTGTTGACCTCACTCCACCGTGCGGCCCGAAGAAGATGGGCTGCTGAGCATCGAGATTGGGAACAACATGATTGGAGCCAAGTGCTGTTTACAGACGAGTCCCGATTCAGTCTGGAGTGTGACACCCGACGTGTTTTGGTATGGAGGGAAAGGGGCACTCGAAGTAACCCCACATTCGTTCGTGAAAGGTCTCAATACAAACGAGCTGGTTTTATGGTATGGGATGGAATCAGCATAGGTGGACGTACTGACCTGCATATCATTCGGAATGGTACTTTGACGGCCCGAAGGTATGCAGATGAGATACTGAGACCTCATGTCATACCTTACGCTGCAGCCATTGGAGATTCCTTTGTTTTGCAGCATGATAAGGCCAGACCGCATACAGCTCGTCTTGTGGAGAACAGGCTTGAAGCTGAAATAATACAGCGTATGGAATGGCCAGAGTGCTCTCCTGACCTGAATCCAATCGAGCATGTTTGGGACATTCTCGGACGACGCATTGCTGCGAGACCAAGGCCTCCTTTTACTCTCCGAGACTTGGAGATTGCAACTTCTTGAGGAGTGGAACAGTATTCCCCAAAGTCTTATCGAAAACATCATCGCATCCATGGAAAATAGGTGTGCACAAGTCTTTGCTGTTCGAGGAGACCACACGCCATATTAAAAATATTGCATCATTTTTAAACAATACTTTTTTTTATCGTTTACATGTAACCAAATGGTTGCCCAAAATCAGCTTTTCATGTTTTTTCCATATTTTCAAAGAATTTAAGCTTAATTACAAATTTTTTTACGTCTTTTTTTCTGTATTGTGCATTGATACGCGTGTACTATTCATTTTATGCCAATACGTGGCTGTCTCGCACGGTTTTCTTAACTTCTTTGCTTGCTCCCCTAATTTTTTTGAGCAGTGTATATATATATAAGGATATTCCCCCTTGCTATACACAGTTTTAACTGATAGCGGCAGATTACAAGGAAAGTTATACCTCAAATTTTTATCTCTATGTGCGTTCTGAAGTATCCGTGACATATCTGGATCAAATTTATCCATTTGACGGGTATTAGAGTGCTACATAGTGGCCATTACAAGATTCATTCAACCTTGTTTTCGGGCAGTTCTCAGACGAGCACAGTTAGATCCGTTCAGCTGTTAAAAAGAGTGCCGTAGGAGAACACGCTCAATAACAATGTATATCTATCGTTAACAGAGCAACTTGCGAAAAATCTGCGCCCCAAAGCAATCTTCATTAGCAAGCAAAGAAAACCCCAATTAAACTCCTTCACGCTTCCTGCGTGTTCGCTTACAAGAACAATTACACCGATAGGGAAGAGGAGAGAGAGAGAGCGGGAAACACAAGAGAAGAAAGAAGAAAAAAAAGTGTTAAAGTCATCATACGTGAAAGATGGATGGCGCTCGCCGTGTTCTTACAACAACCCGAATCTTCCTCGCGCCATCCGACAATGGACAGATCTGTTAGGGGCCCTGGCATCGGAGAAATCTTTTTGCTCCAGCCTGTGTCGGTTTCGCGAGAACAACGGATAATTAGACAGCTAATCAGAGATATCTTAGCGGCAGATCCGTCACCCCTCGAGTACGAAAACCGGGATTCGTATATAACGATGACTCGCGGAGATAAGGGCTTCTCTTTTTTTTTTTTTTGAGTGTGTGGATAGATCTCGCGGACAAATTTTGGCTGAAGAAAAGATCGGGGTGACGCGGCCTGACAGCTCGAGGGGTGGGCTGAAATGCGCCCACAGCGCTGCCTCGCTGTTGCATAGACTCGCGGCCGAGGTCTGGATCTGTCGGCAACGGGCGTTGATTAGCTTGTTTACTGAATGTAATTATTCGGGATTTCGAGTGCGTGCAAAGGCTCCGAAAAACCAAACTGACGTGTCAGGCATTTTGTTGATCTCTCCACGTTTGTTTCATTGGGTTATGCGTACATCGATGGGATAAAGGAGTTCATGTTGCTCTATGAAGGTGAAGCCATGGCGTTTAAATTAAACTCAGACAGATTGTTGGGGAATGGGTGTGTGTGAAGTTGAGCTTTATGTTATATACAGGGTTATCAGGAAAGAATCGTCCGATTGCAAAATTTAATATTTTCCATAATTACAAACAGAAAATTAGAATTAATGTGTCATTGTAAAGGGAAAATTTTAAATTCTTTTTCACGGGTGTGCGATATGACTTCCTTTGGTCACCCGTATAATATCATTGCGGTATGCTATTTCTTGACAAACACGTTGTAATGTTTCACTATTAACTGTTTGCAAAGCATTACAAATGCGTTGTTTAGGTTCGGACAAACTTGTAGGCAAAGGTGGTATGAACTCAACACAAGATCTTTGACATATCTCCAAAGGATGAAGTCTCATGGGGTAAAGTCCTAGGAGGGTAGCTGTGTAGGAACAAACCATTGGCTGCACTGCGACCAATCGGCTACACAACTACCCTCCTAGGTCACCGGAACCTAGGTCATCGGACTTCATCCTTTGGGGATATGTCAGAGATCTTGTGTTATACCACCTTTGCCTACAGGTTTGCCCGAACTTAAACAACGCATTTGTGATGCTTTACGAACAGTTAATAGTGAAACATTACAACGTGTTTGTCAAGAAATAGCATACCGCAATGATATTATACGGGTGACTAAAGGAAGTCATATCGGACACCTGTGAAAAAAAATTTAACATTTTCCCTTTACAATGACATATTAATTATAATTTTCTGTTTGTAATTATGTAAGATATTAAATTTTGTAACCGGATGTTTCTTTCCTGATAGCCCTGTATGCTTGTGTGTATGTATGTATGTATGTACCGGGTGCATACTAGTACCGGGTGCATAAATCTAAAACAACCAATTATGTGCTTGGAAAGTCTATCGGGATAATAATTACGTTTTAGCACTACTAACAATTCTATAATATGCTTATTCCTGTTGTCCTTAGAACAAAGTCTATTTATTCTTACTAGTTGATTTACAATAATATTATTAATATATATATATATATACGCCGGGTGCGTCATAAATTCGTGCAAAGTTCAAAAATTCGTAATAAAAGAAGTAATGCTCGGAAAAATTTTCTGTTTGTGCCAATAGATTCAGAGGGACATTGGATTTTTCCTCCACGTAAGTTTCCAAAAGTAATCGAAAGAGGGCGCTCACACATCATACTGAGACATTTTTATGCAAATCAGGCTATCAATAAAACACCCGGCTGGAAATGGATCCGTCATTCGAAGCCGGCAGCATGCTTTTTTTACCAGATCGAGCATTGGTGGTTAAACTACAAGAATGGTGAATCCACAACTGTTGCACTGCGAAAGTTTCGCACGGAGAAAGGATTGAAGGCGCAAAAAAGGCCTATTTCATTGAATGGGATACTGAATTTAGTACGACATTTTGAGGAAACGGGGAGTTTGGGGGATCGTCCATGAAGTGGCAGACCATCCTTGAGCGTGGACCGCGTCCATGTTGTACAAAGTATCATGAAAGATTTGGCAGCCGAGACATCAACAGGAAGTAGCAGTGCTCGTGAAGCTGGTAGAAGAATGGGGATTCCGGAACCGTCGATTCGGCGTATTCTACACGGTATGTTGAATCTGTATCCGTACAAAATCCAGGCACTTCACCAGTTATTACCGGCAGATACAAATGCAAGACGAAACTTTGCTACATGGGCTCTGGCACAAATGGAACGTAACCCACAATGGTTGCTGAACGTCATGTTGGCGGATGAAGCCCACTTTTCACTGCATGGTGACGTTAATACGCAAAACAGTCGTATCTGGGCGACGTCAAACCCTCGTGAGTACCCGAGCCAGCAACTGCATTCTCCTCGTGTAACCGTTTGGTGTGGTTTCACCGTGTCTTTAATTCTGGGCCTTTTCTTTTTTGAAGAGCCTTGTCCTGTATCCGGCAGGAAAACCTGTACAGTCACTGCAGCACGGTATCTTACGCTTTTGCGTGACCATGTTAAGCCTGCATTGCAGGAAAGACATGCGTTACCTGTTGTCACCTTCATGCAGGATGGTGCCCCGTCCCACATTTCACGTGATATCCAGACGTTCCTGTTGGAATCTTTCACTGAAGACCGAGTGATAAGTCGCGTTTGTAAGGTTCTAAGGCCCTCACGATCAGCAGACTTAACCTCGGAAGATTTTTGGTTGTGGGGGTACTTAGAGTCTAGTGTGTACTGAGGCTCCCCAACCAATTTGGTGGAACTGAAAAATGCCATTCAACAGACAGTCGCTGCCACCGATTGCAACTCCTCTGTAATGGGTGTAGTGTTGCGCCTCACTTGCCTATTACCTTGTGCTGGTGGTAATGTTGAACATCTGTTACTTTAAATTAAATGCACAGTCTCATGTTATTGTGATCTGTTTGGATTTTCTGTCTGCGTTTCCCTGATTTGCATAAAAGTCTCAGTATGACATGTGAGCACCCTCTTTCGGTTACTTTTGGATTTTTTTTTTTTTTTTTTTTCTTAAACATGGAAAAAAAAAATCCAATGTCTCTCTGATCCTATTGACACAAACAGAAAAATTTTCTGATCACTATTTCATTTATTACGAATTTTTGAACTTTGCACGAATTTATGACGCACCCGACGTATATATATATATTAATAATATTATTGTAAATCAGCTAGTAAGAATAAATAGGCTTTGTTCTAAGGAAAATAGGAATAAGCATATTATAGAATTGTTAGTAGTGCTAAAACGTAATTATTATCCTGATAGTCTTTCCAAGCACATAATTGGTTGTTTTAGATTTAATGAATAGCATGTTCTGTTGCTATTAATTAGTAATACAAAACTAGATGATTAATTATAGTAAATAACTACTAAAAAAGAAAAAGAAAAAATAATAAATAAAAACTAGTGTAATAATAATAATAAATAATAAATAATACCTCTTAGTCATTATAAATGTCTAAGTTAACTTAGGTTATTTTGTCCTATAACACAGTATCCTTAGTAAGTCTGCTTCTGTGTTTCCATTTGCTCCATGGTTGCAATGTTTGTGACGTCAGTCTTCTTGTGGTCTCCTTTTCTTAACTTCCACTTTGTCTGGCGCCGGGCTTGGTGTTCTATGATTAAGCAACTGTTTATTCACTTCTTCTGTTTCTTATGGATTGTACGGTGTCTAAGTATGTTTATTGCTAAGATCATACTTATCAGAAACAATCCATTGTTTTTTAGACAATATCAGCACCGCTGATGAAGAGATGCTGTCTAAAACCTATTTTTCACTTATCTTTTCATGTTTTTAGCTCCTGGCTGTAGTAGTTTTGAGCATATACTGGTTTTTCACTTTCAGCTTTGTCTTATATATATATATATATATATATATATATATATATATATATATATATATATGTGTGTGTGTGTGTGTGTGTGTGGAAATTCTCTCCTTGCTATAGAAATTTTTAATTAATAGCGGCAGATTACAATGAAAGTTATTCCTAAAATTTTTCTAATCTACGGTGGTTATCTGTTCTAAAAGCAATTACACATGGGGGACCGCAGTCACAACTTTTTAATTTCAACTTTTTAGATGATACTAAATAGCGTTTCAAGAATATTCTCCCTAAATTTCAAATATAGCTGCCAGCTGTGCTATTTATGATTCTGAAAAACGATTCGGAAAAAAAAAAAAATAGTCGAACTACTCCTTTCTGGTCTTTTGCTTCCTTTTTTTATGATGATAGAGGAAAATGCCCAATTCAGCTGCAAAATATCTTTCAATAAATCAATAGTTACATATTGCGACTATATAAAACTGAACCCCGCTGGAAATTTGTAAATAGGACGTTTTTACGGATTTCCAAACCGTTATTCAAAGAAATATATACGACCTAATTAACATAGACATAGTAAGCAAACTAAGCACTCTTGTGTCGAAAGTGTGGTCAATCTGGCCGATAAATATGAGATTAGATCAGCTTTAATTTCTATTCTTCTCTTTTTTTTTTAATGTAATTCAAATGAGCTGGCTTTTGATACGCTTGGACTGCATTGGCTTGAATTTCAGCGGCGAATTATTCCATACTGATTTCGCACTTTTTTATTTCCATTTGATAAACAATGACAAAAGATATTGCTGGCGGTTAAAATTTTGAAGGGTTAACTGTTAATACTACAAAATTCACTTTAATATTTTAAGAGTATTTTTTTCTGTGTTTTATTTTCATTGTGCGCCATATAGTGATCACTTTTATTTTCCGTCATCAGCCGTATGATTTTTGTGCTTGAGGAAATCACGTCACAGTATTTTGGATTCAGCGACGTGGTTACCAATAACGACCTAATGTACGTAATTGTGGTGGAGGGAATGCACAAAAAATTAACACTGCACCTACAGAAAATCACACATGCAAGGATGATTGCAAAGGATGTTAAGAGAACCAGGCCCTAATTTTCCAATAGGCCCGGTAGGCCCGTTCCTAGGACCCCCCCCCCCCCCCCAAAAAAAAAAAAAAAAAAAATTAAGAAAAAAAGAAAATTCCCAATTCATTTTTTTTTATTTTACCTTTTTAATAGCAATTTTTTCATATATCCTATCAAAATTGATTGATTGATTCATCATATGTATAGTTCATCATATGAGGCGGTGAAAGGCAAAGTGGTGTAAGTCAGTAAGTCAAGTGGTGTAAGTTAGAAGCATTTTACTGCAAAAACTACAAAAAATTCCACTATAAATTGAACAAATTATAATTCATAATAATTATTATAATATTACAAATAATAATTATTTGCAATTTCCCTATAAATTTAACACGGAGATTCCATTTTTGCCCTCAAATAAAAAAAGTTGAAAAAGTGACTTACACCACTTTGCCTTTCACCGCCTCATATGTATGTTATAGTGTATATAAGGGATTAATAAGTTTTTCTGGTTGCATTGTATTGGTGTTTTAATGATCAAGTTAGTATGTTGTATTGCTTTTTGTTATTTGATAATGTTCTAGGCTTCTACGCTTCAAATAGCCAATTCTAGGTAAAATGGTACTTTCACGATGATTCATGATTATTTTTTATGTGTGTCAATTTTGGAAATTTTACGCCCACATCAGTGTTAGGTGCCCCATCCCGAGTTGCCCCATCCCGGGGTGCCCCATGCCGATCTATAGTCAAGAATTTTCTAAATTGGGCCCTGAAGAGAACAAAATCTTTTCAACTAGTATTTTCGATTTAAGGTTTCAAACTCTGAAGTAACTGACAAATGATATCCGTCGATCCTACCACAAGCAATCTACGTCCCTTCCTATTCCGTAATTATAACAGACAAAACAATGTTAATCATCTCAATCCTTCCACGATCTAACACCTTCTTGTAACGACAGTAATAGCTCCTTAAAACGGGTAGGGCATAAACTGATGAGACACTTTTAACATCTGAAGTAACGCAGTCAAGACGCCATCCGCGAGATGGTTGGCACTGGAAGTGGAATTGCGATTTGATCGATCGCTAGTCGCTAACAATAAAACGCATTGTTTGTGCAAAAGCCTGGTGTCATTCGTATTTCTCGACATTCAAAAGCAATCTGCGATTACGGGGCACGCAGCGGGATTGTAATTCTTCTGATGTCCAACGTCTATGATTTGTATGCGTGGCTTGTTGACGAATTAGATAATGAAATGCACGTAACAGGAGATTTCCGCATGGAGTCCCAGTTGTAGTAGAGAATCACGGGTCTGGACTAGACTTGGTGAATAAGAGGACTGATATTTCTGTTGGCGTAATCATTTTTCTCTTGCAATTTGCAGTTTAGTTTTATCTTGAATGATAGCTATACACAAGCAGGGTAATTTTAGTTATTAAATTTTGGCCAGCAGTGCAGAGGAGATTATAATTTTTTTTTTTGCCTGACTTACCTTCTGTAAATTTATCATGGCTATGTTTTACCTGTGCATACATGTATTCAAGTATATTATTTATGCATAAAATAAAATACCATGGTCCCAAAATATGTATATTGGTGTGTGCTTATGAATACACATACCAGAAGTGTACAACAGGGTGTGGAGGTCGTAAGGAACACACACACGAAAACAAAAAAAAAAAAACAATACAGATAAAATGCAGATTCAACATAATTTTTTGTTAACCCTTTCACAAATGCAGTACCTCCCCTAGAAAGTTATTTAGGTTGAACGACTGATATGCACGATTATTTGCATTGGTAGCCAATATAGAGAGTGGGGATGGTATGCCGCTCGCATGTTATTGTGGTAGTCGGGAGGAGCTTCCACAAAGTGGGCTCAGGTTTGAATCCCGGCTAAGGCATGGACGGCTAAGGAAATATGTCCCTATATAGGGAGTAGTGTTGGCCTATTGGGTAGTTCATATTGAAAAAGCCAACAAAATCATGGTGTGGATGGACGAATGACCTCAGAACAAGTGCCTTAGGGAAAAAAAATTCAAGTAGTCTCTTCTAACGATACTACCAAGGGTTATTAACGTACGATTATTTATCATTGCTTACCTCTTTTCTATATATATATATGTGTGTGTGTGTGTGTGTGTGTGTGTGTGTGTCAGTCAGTCAGTCAGTCAGTCAAAATTTTGACGCATTTTGGTACTTTTCTATTTAACTGTTTACTGTTTGCCTAAGCGATACAGACTGGGTTTTGCGCTGCCAAAATTATAACTCGCGTCCAGGACATCTGAAATGTTGCTTTCCGGAGAACCGTTATGGAGGAACGTCTAGTCATGAGGGGTTATAACCATAACCCCTGATAACTAGAATCAGATTTTAAAAAAAATTGATAATTGTAATGTTGTGTCTCCTGATCTACCGTCCAGAAACAAAACAAAAAATTAAAACGTTTGATCTAAATGCGCTTCTGCTGTGAGTCTGAGAATTTGCCTTATGTCTCTTGCAATATACAATCGTGCTATTGTAAGTTTATTATACGGCAGAAATTCTCTAAAAGTTAAGATAAAGTTCTGCATCATTCTCTGTCATGTCTTCTAATGTCAGTTTGTTTCCTCCATGATGGTTTTCTCGATTTAAGATCTATAGGATGATGATGTAAACTGCCTTCGCCTACAGAACCCACGGTATAGAGCAAAACCGATATCAATTGAGCGTTGAAGAAAGTAGATCTGCGTTCGCTAATATAAAATGCAAAAAATCCAAATCCTCTGGCTTAGTAAGTCTAGTATTACTCTGTCTGAGAGAACAAATGAGAGAGGGGTAAATAAGTTTCCATAAAAGCCCTAGGAGATAAAAGAGCTTAATAGGGCTTGTTTTAAGGGTTTTCTTAGGAGACGAAAGGGTGTCCAATTTCTGAGTTAACTTGATCTTACATATGTGGTATGATCTCCCCGCTTCGGAATGCAGTATAATTTCAGATAATACTTGGCATTTTGTTCACTTCATCTTTATTTGTACCCTGATATAGATAACCGATAAAATCAGATTGATTATTTTAGTTATAATTTAATTTACTTAACAGTGACCCCTTGACAGTCACTAAGTTATTCAGCTCGAGATAGCCGTGTGTAGCGCCCTCATTAATCTTGGACCTAGTCATTTAGCCCACAAGCAATGGAGCCAGGCGTCATCTACTATTTACAGATCATAATTCATTGCAAAATTCATTGCTATTCATTGCATAAATTTAGAACCTCAAATTGGAGAACACGCTCAGTTGGATCTTTTCATATTGGGCTGTGTTGACATTCTCAGCGTCGTAAATTTAGAGTAATTCGGTTTTGGGAATTTTGTTGCTTGCCACGTATACCATGCTGAATAGCCCTAATAGGAGAAAATCCCGGATCCACGGCTGCTGGGTACATGTCTTTGGTATATATGGTGGTATAACACAAAAAGGCTATTCCACGGGAATAATCTATGAGTTCCTGCGTACACTAGACAGTCAGCTGGTTCTAGATTTGCTGTATATTTATTGGAACAACTGGCTTTGGGAGTTCATTTTATAGCGACGATAATATGAGTATTAAGTGACGTCATTTTTACTTGCACGTTATTGGGTTTAGGGTTGAACTGAATTTTGTGCAGGAATTCTTCCATCCTGTTAGAAAAGATCGCCTGACACGAAATTAATCTTCTGGGTGATATTTCCGTCTTTCCCGAGTTACTTCACTGATGATCGAATCCAATAGAAAAATCCGAGAAACCGCCATTACTGGGGTGCATTTCCCTCAATCTTTTCTTGAAATGGCTGAATCACGGACCGTTTTTTTCTTCTAGGACTGGATCATTAGTGATAAAGGCAGGATAATCCTCCAGGGAGATTGTGCAAGCGTTAGCTATTCAAATATTATGCAAAATTATCCCTCACAAAATCCAATACGTCTCTTTTCACCCAAAAGCATGCAAGCAAAGATTAGGTCATATAACTTTTGACATATCGTTGCTAACCACGTGATAAAATACAACCCTGCGAATCACCTAGTTCTAGATATATGCAACGACCACTGTAAAGCATTCGCCGAATGGTAGCGTAAAAGACGACGATACAATCAAGTAATATATTAAATGAAATGGTTTATTCACAAATGTAAAAAGGATGATGAATTAGGATGATGAACACATTAGATGATGCTCTCGAGATGACGAGCGGGAAACACAGCTGCAAACCAACAGTATATATCAGAAGTCGCGATGGGCTTGGATTCTAACCGCAAAAGTTCGTTGGCTTCTTACACGAGAAATTAGGACTCGCAACAATCACTTCTGCCGGAATCACGTACTCAGCCAATAATCAATTGTCCAAATCCTTCTGGGATCTAAAGAACGAGCTATCTCTAATAGCTATACTGTTTCTTCTCGAAACAAATCGGCAGGAAGTCGGGATGCTCTGCCTCACACGAGGACTTATGAAGAAATCGTAATTTACGGCTGCAATGCCGGAGTAGCGACCTTCTAGATGCAGGTCTAGGAGCTAACTCTAATAGCTATAACTGTTTCTTCTCGAAACAAGACGACAGGATGTCTGGATGCTCTGCCTCGCACTAGGACTTATAAATAAATCGTCATTTACGCCTGCAATGCCGGAGTAGCGACCTTCTAGATGCAGGTCTAGGGGGTAACTGAATTATTTTCTTTCGCAGCTACGCAACTCGCCATTCTGTCGCTGCGAAGGTTCGAAATTTTTAAGGTTTTTAATTGGCGCCTTTAAAGTGACATCACTTTTCGGAGGTCCGATTGGTGAGCCACTTCCCTCATCATCAGATCAGCTGATCGCATAAGCCGATTAATTTTCCCCGATCATCATCGATCAAGGGGCGGACCGGAACTAATGTCCTTTCAAATTTACGTCTGAAATTTCAGACATACGGGCGCCTCGCGTCCAGGTTTGCATTGTCGGTAGCACCTTTATCTCGCCGCTTCTGTTGTTCGGCTGTTTCGCCTCGGGAACCCATTGTTGAGCCTTCTGATGTATCGTGAATTGAATGAGAGGGTTTTGCTCTAAATTGGGAGAATCAATGGATTCTTCACACCATATAAACAGCCGACTTTCTGGGCAAACGAGAAGATCCCGTGTCCCGGAAGATAGCCTGAGTGTGATACCGCCCGAATTAGATGAAAAATTGGATTTCTTTGTGAAGTTCGACTGAATCTCCCACTAGTTTTGGTGCTATATCTACATCACCACCGTATTTGCTGTAAGACGCGAAACTTGGGTGAAAATTTTTGAAATGCGTAAGGCCAGTTTTTGCGAGAAAAGATAATTAGTAATCCCGTTGAAGAAGACGGGGTTGAACATTTTGCTTTTGTTGTAAACAGGACATAAAATAGTATCAATGGAAACGACAAACACACTGCATTAAAGCGAGTAGTGATTATTTACATGAAACTTGAGTATGCAAAACAAGAACACACTTTCTATAAAATCAACAATAAAAATTAAATTAACTACTCTGAAGGTTTATCGACAATGCACAAAAGCGTTCCCATAGCATTTGTGAATTGTTCATAGATGCAATCATACCTAATGCTCTTAGGTCTGAAGAATAAATTAAGAATGACAACTAGTGTCGACGGGAACTAGTTTGAATGACAACAGACACTTTCTTAAGCATCCAGACAGCATTTGTGAGTTGCCCGATCAGAAAATGACATCAAGAGCTCTCCAGTCTTATGAAGAAATAATAAAGGGCAACAACTAGTTCCGAAAATAAACGAAGAATAACAACTAGTTTAAAAAAATCAAGAATGGCAACTAGTTTTGATGTTTATGGATAATTCTCAAAGAATTTATGAATGCTCATGATTCCCCAGTCTGACGAGAAACTATATTCATCAGCTGGGAACTAGTTGCAATTCTAAAAAAAAAATATTGTGGATTTTAAGAAGCTGTGAGTTCCTGTTCAGCAGCACTTCTGGAGAAGAGAAAAATGGTGAGCGGAACTCACTTCCAGCGTACCGGATTCGTTAGTTGTGCACGACTAGCGCTAACTGATGAGTAAACTGATGAAGTGATAAAGGGGGTTGAAACGAAAGCTAGCGATCGAGCCTCAATGGGCCAGCGATTCCAGAGCGGACGATATCTTTCTTCTGTAGAGCTCACGAGTGATCTAATTGCAGGCGTTAATGCTTGTGTTTAACGCTTCCTACCTTTGTGAATTTGTTTTTCAGAGCGTGGGAGGCGGTGTTCCAGACCGAGACAGAACACAGTGTCGAACAGTGGCATAAAGGTGCCAGCTAGACATGGATAACTCCAAGAGGGCACTTCTAAACCCTCAAGCTGCATATGTTGGGGACTTTGCAAACCTGTGGAGAAAAAAAATTCCCCTCTTTGTAGAATTTTTAAAATTTTCTAGCAGGAAAGTTGTAATAACGATATTTTTTAAAAAAATTTATGAATCGCTCATTGATAAAAAATTAATTCCCCTCAGAACTCAGAAGGCAAGCATTGTTTATATGGGAATTAAATCTAAACCAGCAGCTATGGTCGAAGTCGAAACTGCGTTCCATATATTCTGTTACTTTCCCAGACAAATTTTTAAAGAATCTGAACATTGGGATTCTATGTCCCCCTCCCCCCCCCACTTCCTATGAATATTATTATGTAACTGAAGACCGGGAGACATTTTTTTTTCTAACTGTGCTTCTAGGTAATACTGCTTCTAAGAAATGCGTGTCATTCTAATGTTTGATTGGTAGAGAGCGCTACGGTCAACTTTTGCTACACAGGGGCTAATTTGACCGGGACCTACAATTAAAAGCCGATTGCGAACGGCTACAAAAAACCATGCTAACAGTCTCCTTATGATTAACACTTACAATATATAAATTTCGTCAGCAGTTTTGTACAAAGATCTATGAAAATCATCCAAGACTGAAGGGTTAACAGATTATTTGAAACTAAGAGGTTGATGTGAAACGTTTATGGGTATGGTTTCGTAAATTATAACTGGCATCTGTTAGGAAAGATCAAAGATTCTAAGACCAACAAGATTTATTTATTTTTTTTCTTTCTAAATCTATGTAAATTTTACTCAGTTTTTTTAACAGTTAAAGTTTTAAGTAGTACTCTTCAACCATCGACCCACTGGCTATATTTGGCCGCTTTTTTAGGGCACTGGAATTCTGTACCAGAGTCTAGTACATCAATTCGAGTGCATTTGCTGACATGGTTGTTTGAGGTCGACCGGAATTAGGTTTAAGCTGTTAGTCTAATCTAAGCTTAGTCAAATAAAAAGAAAGTCAATTTTCT
The DNA here is from genome assembly GCA_907164885.2 of Dolomedes plantarius. Taxonomy (NCBI): domain Eukaryota; kingdom Metazoa; phylum Arthropoda; class Arachnida; order Araneae; family Dolomedidae; genus Dolomedes; species Dolomedes plantarius. The sequence continues at coordinate 28,760,868 of OU015502.1, forward strand.
CATGAAGAGTGCAGTGACTGGATTCTCTAATACAATTAGACGACTTTTAAGGTTTTAAGTAGTGTTCTTCAACCATAGGTCCACTGGCTATATTTGGCCGACTGGTTAGGGCACTGGAATTCTGTACCACAGCCAGTGGATCGGGTACCACTGCGGCATGGATGCTTGTAGTCATTCGGTAGTAATCGGATTGTAGGTCTCTATCTAATGACGATGGTGCTTTAAAAACCAGCCAACCACTCTGAAACAATGTGAATAACTTATTTAAAGGATTTTTTTCGTCCAATGTACTTGTGTGCAAATTCTATAATTTTTCTAAACCATAACGTTGTAATTGATACATTTTGTTACTGAATTTCTTTTTGGTTACTCAATCTATCGACATGTAGACCGTGTGAGGGCTGCAAAAGTAGATTTGTCAAATCTACAGTTGCGGCTTGTGGCTGCCCTGTGGTACAGCGCGCTGGTTTTCGGTGCTGAGGGTGCTCGGATCGAATCCCGGCGTCGCGCCACTAAAAGCCTCCGTTTGTGTCGTCCCTTCATAGGGGGTAATGCTAGTCCGCCTATATGGTACCCCCATAATAAAATGGCTAGCAAAACTGCGGTATGCTATGGCGGTAAGGATATTGTCTAAGGTACCGTCAGCTGCATTGAAAAAAAAAAATCAAATCGACAGTTGCAGCCCTCGTTTCCTGAAGCGTTGAAGACCACCAGTTTAAACAGCACTCCTACGCAATATCGTTTTTTCACCCCACGTGCACCATCTAACCAGGAAAACCAACAACTACAACTGGGTTTGTAATGCGGTGAATAATGCATGCCTTGGCGTATAAACAAGATACGGTGTTAACCACCGGCGCTCTTCCTGGCGTCGTGTGTAGGACTCGGAAATGTCCATACGCGTATAAATAAACGCGTTAAGTCATGGTTTTAAGGTAGGGTGAGTTACGAGGGTGGAAAGGATTTGCGAGGCTAATATATTGAGGCGTGAAGGTTTCCGTGCGCTGTAAAAAGAAAGTAACGCTTGTTTTCTTTCAGCGGAGCGGGCAGAATATTTGTAATTTGCTGAGGGATATACGCAGTTTGTGTCAGTCAGATCTTAAAAACAGTTACTTCTTGAGAGGCGTATGATTGCCGGGTGGTGTTTTCTGGGAGCTTGCATTTGGACCTGTACGGCAGAATTCATTAAAAGCAAAAATAGTCATAATAGTAATACAGTGAAACCTCGTTTATCCGGACTAACTGGGACCATACGTAATCCGGATAATCCGGGTAATGTGGGTAATAAGCAAAACAAAATCCTTAACTAAGCAAACCTTTTATTACTATTAAAAACTATGTTTTGTTTAGATTTTATCATTTTTAATACATCATTGTTGAATACACATTGCAACTAATTGAGTTATACATTTTGTGAACTCTAGCATTTTTTTTAACAGTTCAGATATAGCGAACCTCCGGATAAAGCGAACAAAACCTTCGATCCCTTGAAGTTCGGTATAACGGGGTTCGACTGTACATATATACAGTAAAACCTCGTTTATCCGGACTAACTGGGATCATAGGCAATCCAGATAATTCGGATAATCCGGGTAATAAGCAGAACAAAATCTTTAACTAAGAAGACTTACCGTTTATTACGATAAAAAAAAAACTATGTTCTGTAAAATAAATTACATAGTATTGTTTACAAGACATTAAAAAATACAAAAACAACTTTCCATATCATTTCTTAACAAAGAATTGGTAAGTCCAGTAAAGCTTTCTTAAGTTCAACAAAAGCTTTTTTTTTTTACCGTAATTTCTTGTATAATCTATGCAGGAACTGTACATTGAATCAAACTAAAATGGCGAATATTTGGCGTACTTGTAGTTACGTTCTTGCTATCATAGTTAAAAATTCTTATCTAATGTGAACATTAAATAAAAATGTCTACAAATCTGATCCGGATTAACGATGGCCGAATAAACGAGGTTTTACTGTACAGTGAAATTTCTCTACGGCGCGGCCAGTCATGGTTCTGAAAAAAAGTGGCCGTTTTGAGGGGTGGCCGTCAAAAAGAGGTTTTTCCATAGTATTGGCTCTATGGAGTCTGTAATCGGCTCTGAACAAAATATGACCGTTTAGAGGGTTGGCCGGCCAAAGAAGTTTCCCTGTATACGGAAAATAAAATATGATATACAGGGAAAATGGAAACAGGAGAAATAAAAATTGAATAAAAAATGTAGTAATTACAATGGCTTGAGAGGCTTATACAGAAATTATTTTTAATTTTATCGAAAAATGCTAATAACTTTAAATGTTTGCATTCTTCTGGGAGGGGGGAGTTACCATTATTAAACACTAAGTTAATGGAATGAATATTAGAGAACATCATAAAGAAACGAAAATTAAAAAATTACAAAACAGAGTCGTTAGTCATAGTTTATCATTATATTGAAGCTAATTGTTGATATAACCCCGAAAACCACGAAATTCTTGTAACCGAAAAGGATCAAGCAGTAATAAACATTTTTGAATCATCATTTAGCTAATGTTAATTTATCATATAAAACTCAATAAAAAGGAAAATGCATAAAAATATATATAAATGTATTTTCTTTAAGTCCATTGTTTATGAATTATAAAAATTTCTAAAATAATTTTGGCGTGGTATAATGTTATATGGAACTGGAAAACTTAACGATGTACTTTTGCATTCATCCTCCCAAACACAAATAAAGTAAAAATATATATAATACGCTTTATATGTTATAATGAAAATGCCATATTTTAAAGACATTTTCTTCGTTTACAGCTTCTTTTAACAACGTTTTTTTTTCTGAGTACCTCTAATTTCCATTTCGAAAGTAAAAGTTTTTTAAAAAAATTTTCTCTGTTTAAATAAAATTGACTGAGCTACTCCAACTACTTTTATCGAAATAGCCACTGTGGATTAATAGTCTGTTAATTATTATTATTATTATTAGCTATTCCAACTACTTTTATCAAAAGAGCCACTGTGGAATAATAGTTTGTTAATTATTTGTGTGTGTGTGTGTGTGTGTTAGTTACCCCATAGCAACGTGCAAATCCATTGAAAATCCAAGCTCAAAATTACACGCGAAAGTCGTCATTTAAAGTGACGTCATAAACACAAAATTTCATAATTAAAAATATGTGTAAATTGTCTAATTTTATTTACCCTGGGCTTCGAATACCCCGTGTTTATTTAACCTAAACAAATTAATTTTCAATTTCATCTCTTTCTTAATTTTCCTATTTTAGAAAATTTCATTTAATGTTTGAACCGAAAATTTAACTTTCCTTGGAGAGTAGTTATAGCTTTTAACTTTTTTCTAATTCGAAAATCATAATTCTGTAAAACAAGGTGAAGTGGTTTATAAAAACTTTTTAACCTGAACATTCCTAAATGACGCAGTTAACTTAACCCGCCGAATAAACTGATATAAATGCAAAATAACACTAAATAACAACAAGAAAAAAAGGGGGTATAATTAACGCATGTTATTCAAGTAGAAATTTGAGTAAATTTGGACACATTGGTTAGGTTTAGTTTGGATGAACCATATCACAATTTACTCAAATTACGCATGGAATTATGCATGGAATCTCTTATGTAGCAAATATACTTCTGGTGCGTTTTTAAAATATTTTTTATTCCAAATACTGAAGAAACGTTTGCTGTTTGTATGAATGATACTTAAAAGCAGTCATACATGTTAAAATATATATACTGTTATAAACTACATTAAATAGCAGGAAAAATAAATTCTAAAAAAATTTTAAAAATAAGTTTTTAGTTAAAAAAATGCTTATTCCAATTTTTTCAAACAACTTTTATTTTATGCAAAATATATATAACATCAAGGATGATATCTGTCAAATTATCTATCAAAACCTGTACATTAAAATTTCGTAAAACCAACTTTTAGTGCAAAGTTTAAACCCCCAGAGAAATATTGTTATTTTATTATTAATTCGATAGATTATTTTCATGAAGAGTAGCATTACTCATCAAAAGTCAGATGAATATGAAATTTCCAATACGCCAAAACGATTGAGTTTAAAGTTTACTCACAATATGTTTATCGTTTTGCATAAAAATTAAGCGTTTTCTCAGCTCTACTAGAGCTTACAAAAATGCGTAGATGTTTTTTTAGGGCAAGTAAACATCACTAGTTCGAGCTAAATTTCAAGACCAAAAACTTAACAAGACATATTTGGCCCCATTTATATCTGAGATTAATTCTCTTAATATTATTACACCATTTTCTTTTTCAGATAAATTTTTCAAAGTCTTGTATTAAAACAAATCTCATAAAAGAGAACGGGAGAGCAAGAAAGAAAGAAAAAAAAAGTAAACGAACCATAAACGATAACCTGAAGTAAACGCTAAATTACCCTCAAACCCAAAGAATGTGGCCACTTTATGAAAAGAAAATTCCAAAAATAAATGACTTCATTCACATTTAGTAATAAACAAATAAATAAAAAAGCTAAGGGAAAATAAATGCGGCAGCAGACGACTTTCTATTTCAGACCCAAGCAATGAATTGAATATTCTCATGAATTGCTTTACCTGTTACGCCGATAGCCGTTTTAAAATGCATCCGCCATATTGTCTCATTTATGGCTTGGAGTATAAAAAAAAAAAATCTTTTTAATAATATAAAAAATCGCTTCTCGGTAATTCCCAGCGCACTTAGCCTCGTCCCCATAAACGCTGCGACCGACTTAATCGCCGATTTGAGGGAAAAAGAAAGAATTTAAGTAGATTTTAAGCGGCAGCTTTATTTTCGCGATTTCGACGGAACTTAAAAGGTGGCGCTGTTAATGTGAATTCTTTTATTAAGCGAATCCGGAATGAGTTTTTATCCGAGGTGTTATCGCTTGCTTAAAGATTTGCTCTAGCAGGTAGAGTTCGCTCTCCTGGAGGAAAAAACGAGATTTAGAAAAGTGTATCATTTTTATGGTTATTGAATGTTCTTTCACGATGCAGAATGTTAAGTTAGAGTAACTGAGGGAATAAATTCGTTGATAAGCCGAATTTTTTTATATTTTGCTTTTTATTCTATCTGCATTTTATTCCAGTTTTAAGGCGTTAATAAAAGTGTCAATAGAAATTTTTGTTGGTGGAAAAAGTGTTTTAATTATTACTACAGACATGTAATCATTGTAATTAATTATCAATTGACAGTAATGGCTATGCTGTTGGTACATAAAAATAGCTTCTTTTATTATTAAAGCTTCTAAACACTGCTTTACCCGTAATAATAGATAAAAGTTAGAACTCATCAATCTTGTATAATATTTAACTTTATTTAATTAAAAAAAACTCATTGTTTGAGTAAAGGAAGTGAATTACAATAAAACTTTTTTTTGTAATGTTATTGATTTTGTTACATTCTTCTAAATTTTTACAAGAATTAATTTATATTCCTTCATCTAAATCCACTGCTTTAGTTGCTATGGATAAAGGAGTTTTTGGTCGCGTTTACCCTACAATTGTTTTGTGGAGTAAAGTGAAGGATTTTTTGTTCATTAGTCCATCTCTATCATTTTTTTCTTTATTTAAAACTTGCTGCCCGTGCTTCGCTAAGGAGTACATTCAAATTAAGTACAACGGTCAATGTATGCAATTAATGCCAAAAATATGTATATATATATTTATCAAAAAATCGTAACGCACATTTTTATAGACAAAATAATATAGAAGAAAATATTCAAATTAAATCTAATAGAACATACTAAAGAATATAGTACAGTTAATATAGTACAGTTTGAGGTTATAGTACAGTTAATATAGTACATTTCTTTTACGGTATTTTAATATTTTTTTTGGATAATGTCCAATCATCAGCCTCATTAGAAAGAAAAAAAATTCTCAATTTATTTCGTTGTTATGCACGTGACGATAAATTAATTTAAAGTATCACAAAAAAGAAAAGAAACCACATGATCAACATTTAATAAATTAAATTCTAAAAATGAATCTTTAAAAATTCTCCAAAAATCAGAAAATGAAGGTAAAGATTCGAAAAAGATTTCATTTTAAAGGAATTTTTATGATCTTTCTCGTGATATAAATTTTATAATCCTCAAATTATTATTTTAAATGCAAACTTAAAAAAGTTAATAAATCAACTTAAAAATTTAATTTAAATAAATCTAAGAAGAATTTTTCAAAAATCTTTCTTAGGTCACCCCTACACTATAAGAAGAATCGCCATGCAAAATTTCAGCCCTTTAGGTCTAGCGGTTTGGTCTGTGCGTTGTCTGTCAGTCAGTCAGTTATGGAACTGTTTTATATATATGCATAATGGACTGCACCAGAAACCGAATCGAGAAACCAGATACTTGTACCTTTGTATCACCAATCTGTCATGATCTTTTCCGTTTAGTTTCCTAATTATTGATCCAATAAGATTACTCTAAATTTTCACCAGAATAATTTTACATTCATTTTTTAAGTCCACAGGTTGAGTTGCTATGGATAAAAGATTTTGAGATCAAGTATCTCCTGAATTCATTCAAGCAGAGTTAGACAAATCAACTTCATAGCTTTTTGAAATAGAGATGATTATCTCTATCTTTTATCCTTAAGGCTGCTGTGTACTAACCCCACTGGATTCGCACACCTTAATGTTAACCTATGGAGAAGATGTTTGCAATTGAATCAGTTGAATACAGGCCCTGATTTTCCATTAGGCCCGGTAGGCTCGGGCCTAGTGGCCCCCCCAAAATATTTTTTTAAAGAAAAAAAAGAAAAAATTTCCAATTCAATTATTTTTTTATTTTACTTTTTTTATAGCAAATTTTTTTATATATCCTTTCAAATTCGATTGATTGGTTCATCATATGTATAGTTATATGTATAGTTCATCATATGTATGTTATAATGGATATGAGGGATTAATAAGTTTTTCTGGTTGCATTGTATTGGTGCTTAAATAATGAAGTTAATATGTTATTTGATGTATGCTTTTTGTTATTTGATAATGTTCTAGGATTCTACACTTCAAATAGCCAATTCTTGTTAAAATGGTACTTTCACAATGATTCATGATTATTTTTTTGTGCGTGTCAATTTTGGAAATTTTACGCCCGCATCAGTGTTAGGGGACCCCATCCCGAGTTGTGCCTATAGTCAAGAATTTTCTAAATCGGGCCCTGGTTCCATATGAAATAAGATAATCCAAAATTTTAATATCTAACAGAGAAATGCATGCAGGGTATTCTAGTGCAAAAGTGTAATTTTGCGCTTCAACCTCGCGTATCTTAGTTATGAAGGGATCTTTATTTCTGCAATTCTCTATAATGTTTTATAATCTAAAAAAATACGAAAAAAATAGTAAATGTGATAGAATGTGAGTATAATAGAGAAAGACCAACTTGTCGCAATTCAAACTTGAAGAATTAGAAGAATCAATGGGGCTAGAAATTTAAATTCAAGGAAGAAATCTGTTAAATTGTAAATGATGATATTTATTATAATATATTGGTTTTTGTTTGTTTGTTTTGTTTTCTATTGTATCGTTTGGCTTCAGTTTCTCGCATTTCAATAATGCAGTTTGCATTTTCTAGAACCTATTCAAAACTTAATGCTGCTGTGTACTAACCCTATTGGATTCGCTCAACTCAATGTTAACCTATGGAGAGAAAATGCAGTGCCCACTTCGATTGAAAGATTTTTTTTTTTAATTTACTCCGTAATGCAGAAAGTAAATTTACACCTACGGGCATTTTTCGTTTCTTTTTAATGCAAATAATATTTTTAAATTTAAATTATTCAGGGAAAAAATCTGGTATAGTGTGTTTTAAACGCTCCTAAATTCCTTTGGTGGACGAAATTTATAAAATGAATACTCTTGCAAAGTGCAGAAAAGATCAGGTAATTTGAAAATACCATTTTTATTGCATTATCAGCATTTCATGTGGCTGTCAATAGTAGACGCGTTTTCTCCATAGGTTAAAATTGAGGTGAGCGAATCCAATAGGGTTAGTTCAATGCAACCTTAATTTAAAATCCAGTTGGGCTGTCCTAGAGATTGAACCAAGAATCGTTTACTGTCCGGTCAGACGCAGAATCTTTCATACACTCCAATCTATGTCATAATCCTTCCCACTCAGACCATTGATTCTGCTAGATTTCATAAAACTTCTACAAGAATAATTTTACACTCCTACTTTAAATCCACAGCTTACGTTGATATGGGTAAAAGATTTTGAGGTCGAGATCTGAGGCAAGTTCATCCCAGAGGTATAGTGACCGATTAAGTTCAGGACATTGTGGACGATCGGTCCATCCGTGTAAAGATCTTTGAGACGTTCTTGGAGAATTTGGTATTCACACAGTAAGACCTAAACCAGGCTGTGTATACTAAATGTTTTGTTGCTTCGTTGTACTGTAATACCACTATAGTTGTAAGGTTTACGTAAGATTCGATTCACAATAATCGAACTTTTAAGTGAATAAATCTAAAGAAGCAGCTTAAGATATGCTAATTGCGGCATACGTGGTTGGTATAAATACCAAGTAGCTAGATTAAAGAAGGGAAACGAAGTGTTGAGGAAGGAGCTAGGAAGTGCGGACGTCGAAGCGAAAGGAAGTGAGAGGAAGTGAAAGGAGGAGTAGAACTGACGAAACGAAGTATGGAGCTGGAGCTAGGCTTAGAGTCTGGTTTCATAATAGTTGAGTTTTGCGAGCAGCCGCTCGAGGCATAGCAAGGGTGCTTCAAACTTACGCGAGTTCTTGTTAGACCCAAAGTTTACGTGGCAGCACTTCTGGTTGACTTTCAAAGTATCTGTGAGTATTGCAAAGTGTATTTTTCTTGAATGAGTAGTTATACAAGTGAATATATTGAATTGTATTTCCCTTGCATGAATGCTATATATATCTCGTACTAGTAGTACGTATGCTTTATGTTGAAAAGCAAAATCTATGTGTGCAAATATTTAAATAAATATTGTTGTTATGTAAGGACTGTGTTTGAATGAAATTATTTAGAGTGCCACTTCAAGATATACATACCCAAAGTTAGGGTAGAAGTAGCAATTTTTTATATAGTGATTTATTTTTTATTTATATTTTTGTTTCTAATGTTATAAATTATTATTTTACAGCTATTATTAATAATATTTGATTATAACATTTGTTCCTTTACTTTATATTTGTACATAACAAAATTGTTTATATTTTTGTAGTTTATGCATTCTTTGAAAAACTAATTGATACGGCAAAGAAACAACTGTGCTTTTGTATCTTTCTTGAAAAATTCCTAATACCGGTAATAATACCCGTATCGCGGCATAACGTTTGAAAAAATACCGAATGACGGTATTGTATTTTTGGTCCGGTATTGCAATCACTACAACCGAGGTATCTTTGAGATCTGAGAAACTCTCATTTTTGGAATACCAACCCGTTGAAAGAACTCATATTTAAAAGGAATTAAAGAATAATTTAATTTGTTGTGAACGTGTCAAGTAAAAGAAAGATTTACATTTTTTAAGGTACTGTATGTTGCCAAACGTTGTCGAAATAATCTAGTAGGTAATCAAGTATTTATTATATACTATTGTTTTTCACATTCAGTTGAATTCGTGATTGGGGTCATCAAATTCTTCTCTAGCTGTTTCTTTGAATTTTAAATGAACAATTATCATGTTTTTATATTTTTGGCAAAAAAAACTTTGAAAAGGCAATCATTTTTACTTGAAAAGTAAACAATAAGGAAGGAATCTTTCATCCTAAATTCTGTAAAACTGGAAAATATTTTACCGCCATGTTAATTACGATGAATGAGCAAACAGCGGCTTTTTATTATTTTCTTTGCGGCTTTTCGCCCTTTTTGGTGGCTTTTGGTTCAATGATCAGTTTTCAAATAATTTATACACGAATGCTTTATAAATTACTCTCTGTCAAACAATCTACACAACTTATAGATGTGAATCCTTGGACTCTACATTCAGATTGAAGGTGCCCGGGATAGCCTTGTGGTAGCGCGTTGGGTTTGGAACTGGGGGTGCTAGGTTCAAATTCCGACGAATGAAAATAAATACTTTTGTTTCTAGGCCGGATATGGGCATGTTACATCTGTAAGACTGGAAAGCCTTTCTGTATGAGGTTAGAGAGGATGGGAGAAGGTACGACCCCAGATATCGTGCTGGGGGGGGAGCTCGGTCAAAATAGAGGTGTCTTTAAGGGGTAGTGTTGAGTCCCCTATACGGTGTCTCCATTGAAAGCAGCCAGTGATTCTAGCGGTTAAAGTGAGAAACAATAATTAGGTTGATAAATAAGAAACAGCGCTCAATGTTGGCAAATCAACATTTAACTGAATTTCCTCAAACTGTAACAACTCATTATATCCTAGATTTGAATAATTTGGCAAAAAGAATAAAATAAAGAAATAATAATAATTATTAAACGTATTAAAACTTTTTAAAAACGCAGAAATATTAATTATTCTAACAATTGGAGAACGATATATTTAATAAAACAACGCTTAAAATTTATTTCACATCAAATATACCCTTTTGTCTCTTTTTGGTTCTTCTAAGTATACAGAATCTATGACTCTTAACAGTGTTTATTTTGGCTACGCCAGTTATACACACAGAGAAGAGAAACTGTACGAAACACTTTTTTAAGTCTGCAAAGTTCCTAGGCAATAATAATAAAAATGAGAAAATCTGAAATTTTATTCTCGCTAAGCAAATATAGCATAAAATTTTATTTAATTTAGAGAAGGACTTTATGCAGTTTATTCCATTCCTCTTGTAACCACGCTGCTTAAATTGTTAGGGTTAAAAACCATCTAAACCCCTCAATAATTCCCACAGCGAATAAGAAAGCGAATTACCTTATAAGTGAATCCGCTAAAATTTCCTCCCCGTAAAAGAAACCTGAAAATCAAATTTTTGAAAAACACATATCGATATATAGTATATACACACACACAATATGGATCTAATTTTAATATATCTAATAAAACGAATTCTGTGAACGTGGTTATTTTTATTATATATCAAATAAGGGGCCAGCTATTGTTTTGTTTGATTTTTTGCCCCTTCGTATGCCTATATATACTCGACGCTTTTCTCTCAGATCTGGGAAAAGTGGATATTAATATTTAGAATCAGAATGTAACCAAATATTGCCGCGAAAAATAAAATAAAAACAGGAGGCAGAGAGAAAGGAAATAATAAATTTGGCTTTATTGAATAAAAATTGAGCGCACACTTGTGGGGGGTCTGGTGGAAGAGAATATAGAATTTTATTTATTTTATTTGCCTCTTCTGAATATATATAGGATATACCTAATCTAATTTGAGTAAAAATATATTTTTTCCCGAGTTTTCTCGTTCTTTTTGTCTTTTTGTCCGATACAAACGTTTTTAAATCCAGTCTTTAATATGTAAAGTCATCTTTAACATGATCTGTATCTCAAATAGTTTTCTGGTTTCCCTGTAGCCTATGAGTAAGCTATAGAAGCTGGACTCCCTTATAGATGTATATATATATATATATATATATATATATATATATATATATATATATATATATATATATATATATATATATATATATATATATATATGGATGGTCAAATTGAATGAGTTTAAATAAATGAGACACTTAAGAATTATATCGAATCTGTTTTTCAAAATATTCTGGTTTCCCTGTAGCCTATGAGTAAGCTATAGAAGCTCGACTCCCTTATAGATGTATATATATATATATATATATATATATATATATATATATATATATATATATATATATATATATATATATATATATATATGGATGGTCAAATTGAATGAGTTTAAATAAATGAGACACTTAAGAATTATATCGAATCTGCTTTTCAAAATATTTATATGTGTGTGTATGTGTGTAGTGTGTATGTGTGTATGTAGTATGTATGTATGAGTATATATACATCATATATGCATGTATATATATATATATATATATATATATATATATATATATACACTATCTACCAATAAGTATTTGGACACCCATGAAAATAACGATATCGCCGGTCATGATATACTTCACGCCCTCCTCCGTTAAATATCGCGTAGGAAACAACATTGGCATGAGTCGCATGCAAGATGCCATGAAGTGCAGAGTTATCTGATTTCGAGAAAGGTATAATCGTCGGGTATCACAAAAATGACCGATGCTTAAGGGACATATCTAGCGAGCTGAATTACCAAAATCGACAGTGGCCTATGTGATTCAGAAGTGGAAGGTGAGCGGTGATTATCGGAATGTGCCCCGAGTCGGCAGACCCAAGAAACTGGGAGATAAAGACTAACGAGTGCTGTCCAGAGAAATTCAGAAGAACCGCAGCCTACCGATAGCCCACATACTCCGTGAGTTTCAACAAGTATCCTGGGGTGTTGGTTCGATGGATACCATCCGTAAGGAAGCACATCTGATTTGTTTTCACGGTCGTGCTGCCGCCCACAAGCCTTTGATTACACAGTCCAACCGCTTTGCTCGGTTAATGTGGTGCAAAACATGCCAAAAGTGGACCGTAAATCAGTGGAAACGGGTTCGCTGGAGCGACGAATCAAGGTTCACCCTCTACCGTTCGGTTGGCAGGGTCGGGCCGGGCGTCTGCCTGGAGAACGCCTTCTGCCAGACTGCATTGTGCCCACAGTAAAGTTCGGCGGAGGTAGAATTATGGTCTGGGGATGTTTCTCCTAGTATGGACTGGGGACCCTTGGTTCCAATTCCTGGTTAACTCAACGACGACGCCTACTTCACTATTTTGGATGACAGTGTTCTTCTTTCATTGTAGCAGTTTTATGGGTTGAACCCATGTTACTTACAGGACGACACCGCAAACTGTCATGTTGCGAGGTCCACCATGGATTGATATGGTGACAGTGGGGTTAACAGAATGGACAAGCCTGCTCAGAGCCTAGACCTGAACCCTATCGAGAACCTCTGGGACGAGTTGGATCGCCGAATTAAGGGATGCAACAACCGTTTGTAATCGCTGAAGGAACTTACATGTCTTCTCCAAGTCGAGTGGAAGAAAATACCACTGGCCGTCATACAAGAACTTCTGGAAAGCAAGCCTCGGAGGATTGAGGTTGTAATTGCCTCAGTGTGTGTGTGTGTGGGGGGGGGGCAGTCCATTTGGATAACCCCATTGTCCCCATACCAATCCATGGGGGACCTCGCAACATGATAGCTGGCGTTGTCGTCCTGAAAGTAACATGGGTCCAACCCGTAAAACTGCTCCTACGTAGGAAGCCCACTGCCATCCGAACGGTAGAGAGTGAACCTTGATTCGTCGCTCCAGAGAACCCGTTTCCACCGATCTACGGTGCACTTTCGACGTGCTTTGCACCACATTAAACGAGCAGCGTGGTTGGACTCAGTGATCAAAGGCTTATGGGCGGCAGCACGACCATGAAAACCAAGCAGTTGGGCTTCCTTGCGGATGGTATTCATTGAAACCACTCTCCCGGATGCCTGTTAAAACTCCTGGAGTGTGTGGGCCATCGGTTGGGTGCGGTTCTTCCAAATTTCGCTGGACAGCACCCGTTGGTCTCTATCTCCCAGTTTCGTGGGTCTGCCGGCTCGGGACACATTCCGACAATCACCGCTCTTTTTCCACTTCTGAATCACATAGGTCGTTTTCGTTTTTGGGTAATTTAGCTCGCTAGATATGTCTCTTAAGGATTGGTCATTTCTGTGATACCCGACAATTACAACTTTCTCGAAATCAGGTAACTCTGCCCTACGTGGCATCTTGCATGCGACTAATGCCAATGTTGTTTCCTACACGGTATATAACGGCGGAGGGCGTGACGTATATCAGGACCGCAGATATCGCCATTTGCATGGGTACCCAAATACTTATTGGAAAATAGTATATATATATATATATATATATATATATATATATGTGTGTGTGTGTGTATGTTATTGAAGAAGGCGGAAAGCGTATGGCAGAAGAAAAAATTTAGCTTCAAGTTTTAGCAACAGATGGCGCTGTAAGCGGCAGAATCACGACGAGAAATGATAAATGATTCGTAAAACAAGGGCTAAGGTGTAAGTTACACATTAAAACGCATTGACAAATTAGAATTGTTGAGTAATTTTATTTGCATGACTGTACATATCACATCGAAAGGGACAAATAGGTTACAAGAGTTTTGCGGCGACATACCGCATAAGAACCATTCATCAAAGAAGTTCGGAAATGTCGCGAGACTGGCGCAAAACATGTTCAATATGGTGTCCACCGTTGTGTGCAACAAGTTGAAAGCGACAAACAGCATGTTCCACAACGGATCGCAGTGTCTCCGGGGTGATGTTCAGAATGTGTTGCGAAATGCGTGCCTTTAATTCCGCTAAATTTGCAATTGGAGCATGGAACACAACATCTTTGAGATAACCAGAAGTCACACGGAGTAAGATCAGGTGATCGGGACGGCCAGGCTGTAGGGAAATGACGGCTGATAATTCAAGCATTTCCGAAATGGCGCCTCAGCAGCTGCTTCACGGGATGTGCAATGTGCGGAGGAGCGCCATCTTGCATGAAAATGATTTCATCCACACATCCACGCTGTTGCAGAGCTGGAATGACGTGGTTGCGCAAAAGAGACGCATAGCGCTGACCAGTGACGGTAGCGGTAACAGGATCGGAAGCACCCGTCTGCTAGAAAAAATATGGCTGTAGGATGAATGATGCCGTAAATTCGGAATATCTTCAATGCTTCAATCACGGCAAGGACTTCGAGCTCATAACTGGATTATTTTTTTTCTGCTTTGGTAGTTTTGCGGCTCATGTAATACGTCGGATGAAAATGTTTATCGTCCGGTGCCTTTTGCAGCAGAATTGCGCCGTACCCCTCAAGGCTAGCGTCCGTATGGGCTTCTGTTTCATAATTGGGGTTATAAATTCTTAGGACAGGCTTCTCCGATAATAAAATTTTAAGTCGATTGAAAGCGTTTCGTTCGTCTTCATTAAATCTAAATTTACCGTCCTTTCTTAAAAGGTCGCTTAGCGGTCTAGCTATTATGGAGTATTTGTTTATATATTTTCTAAAGTATCCCGTGAGCCCGAGGAAGCCCTGAATTTGTTTTAAGTTTCTAGGCTCTGGAAAATTTACGACAGCTTTGGTTTTCGCAGGCGATGGGGAAATTGTACCTCCCTCTATCACATGTCCCAGGAACTCGATCCGTCGTTTTAAAAACTGAGACTTCTTGAAGTTTGTCTCTAAACCGTATTCTTTAGCCAAATCCAAAACCTGTTTCAACCGTTCGGTTCCTTCTTCTTCGTTGGCAGATAGAATGATCACGTCATCCATGTAGGGCAAAACAATGCCGTCATTAAGTAAGGGTTGGAAAATAGTGTTAATAAATCTCTGAAATACTGCTGGTCAGTTACAAAAGCCAAAGGATACCTTTAAGAATTGATACTGACCCTCGTGGGTCACAAATGATGTGTACTTTTTACTATCCCGATGCACGTCAACGTGAAAAAATCCGTTCTTCAGATCGACAGTACTGAACACACGGGCTTCCTGCAAGCGGTCTAGGACGTCCTCGATCAACGGTAGAGGGAATCTGCCCTTAACAACAACTTATTTAATTTCCGGTAGTCTATACCAGTGGTCGGCAAACTCATTTGTCAACAGAGCCAAATGTCAACAGTACAACGACTGAAATTTCTTTTGAGAGCCAAATTTTTTAAACTTAAACTACTTAAACTATATAGGTAGGTGCATTGTTATTAATTTAATTAGGATACTCCAAAGATGGCCTTTGCTAAAAACGTCCTCAATCTGAATAAGGTACGTTCGCTGAAGTTGACCCCTTACAACTCTTCCATCCACACTGGTCTTGTATAATTATTTCGTCTATCTCCTTTCGTTCATCCTCTCTGTATGTCCAAACCATCTCAACATACCTTTCTGAATCCTCGACACTACATCTTCTATCACTCCACAGCACTCCCTAACATTAACTTAATAAACTGTACTTAAAGTTTTAAGTCTTAGTTAAACTATAGGTACGTTGAATAAAACTTGATATCATACTTAATATCGATATTATTTATTGATAAAATTAAATTGTAAAGTATCCATAAAATTAAATCATGACAATGGAAAACAAACACTAATATGAATAATGGCTTTGCATCTCTTTGAAAAGTTTGGGTAAGTCAAGTTTGTATGTTGTTTTTTATTTTAGGCACGATTCGAGGTTCTCATCAATAAGATGACTTCTCAATTTACTCTTGATAAGGTTCATTCTTGTAAATGATTGTTCGTATGAATATTGTAGTGTAATGTTTGACTAAGAGCGGTGGTTTAAGCTAAAATGTTGTGACCCGTGATTCCCCCCCCCCTACCAATCAGAGGATTGGATGCGTGGGTTGAGGGGATCGTCGAGCAGTCAGAAAGAAAGAGTACAGAAGGGTCCCGTCTCTTGAAGGAATCAGAGGTCTGGCGAGATACATGCAGGTTCGTCTCGCCTCTGGTTAGCAATTATTTTGTGAGTAGAATAGGGACAGAGAGAGCGTCTCTGAGAGTCTTAGGAGGTCTGGCGAGATAAAGCAGGCTCGTCTCGAATCCAGTGAATTAATTAAGCTGTAAGCAGATTAGATTGTAGTAGTAAGAGCCGCGATCTGGTAAGATGCTGCAGGCTTGCCCACCTCGTGCTCAGAGTTGTTTGTAATTGTTATATTAATGTTCAACTGTAAATAAATTTATGTTCGTGTCTTTAACAGAGACTCGTTTTTACACTACCTCATTTGTCCCCATGCCATATAGTAAAAGAACCTAAGTGAACCGGTGAAAGAAAGATGGTTCACGACAAATATGTAGACCCGAATAAGAAAGAATAGAAAACACTAGTTTTTCCAGCTGATTATATGAGTCAGCAATACTATTCTAGGTGTTAAAAATCATATCTTCCTTCTCCAGATCTTTCAAAGCAGACCACTTGTGCTGTGAACTAAGTTCACATTTGTTTATCTCCAATATTTTATATCAGCACAAAGACGTTCAAATTTCGAACTCCACATTTCTTTGTTTGTAAATCCAGTAACTGCATTTCAAAGTTTCTAATCTCAATATTAAAGGGCTAGGTTTGGTTTTGGAGCGCTACGTCATTTTTTGCTACTCGAGGGCTAATTAGACCGGGACCTACAGCTTAAAGCCGATTCCGAACGGCTACAAACGTCCGTACCAAGAGTGGGATTCGAACCCACAGACTCTGGTACCGAGGGCCAGCGCCCTAGCCATTCGGCCATCAACCGGCTTAATATTAAAGGGAGAAAAATTTAATTCTGTTACAGTAGCATTAAGAGATTTTTTAACAGAAGCTAACGTCGCTTTGCTGTTTCTGACTTCCTGAAACCTGTCGAGAAAACCTTCCCTAATATTTAAAAGTGTTGTTTTTAAATAGCAAATGTCAATACCAGAATTATTTTCTTGGCGATGTTTCAACGGGCTTGGAAAGTTAATCTAAGTTTCTCTATCAAAATCTTAAGTAAAAAGAGATAATTTGTTTTTGAATGAAATAACTTCTAACATCGAAAAAATTGTGCATCCTTTCCCCTATGGTTTACGATTGAGCTGATTTAGATGAGACGTAACGCCCCCCATGAAATAAAATCTCTGGATCCACTAATCGTTCGTTAGTCCTGGATAGTGAACACCCTTCTCAAGGAGAAATGCTTTAATTTCTGTTTTTTAAGAAAGCGAAACGTTTTAAATCGTTTCCTCTTGAAAACCAACGTACCTTGTTATGCACTGTGAAGATCTGAGTACTCACTCTCCATTTAAACTCAAAATTCTTTAAATTTGCGATGATTAAGAGCTTCAGCTATAATGGAGTTGATAATCTTAATCACCAATTTCATAACTTTGCAAATTTCTTCTGAAAATGTCTGCGCACAATGAACATGTAGATGAATGATGCAATGGTAATGGACTCATCGTAAGTACCTCGTAATTTTTCTCTCAAAATAGCAACAAACCCGTTTCTTACGCCGGTCATACTTTTCACCAAATCTGTTGAAATTGAAGCAATTTTATAGAGTAGAATATGAAGTTTTTCAATGCACTCAATTACAGCATTTGCTATATCTTCTCCACGTGTTTGACCTTTGAGTGACAATAATTCTAAATGTTCTCCTTTAGAACCTGTAGATGAAATAAATCGTACAAAAAGTGAAACTAGCGCTGTATCATTTATGTCAAAAGACTCGTCAACTGCTATTGATAAAGCTAAAACCAATTTAAGATCTTCGACTTGCTGGTTGGTTATATTCGAAGACCATTTTGACTAGTCTAGTGTTTTCTACCGGGAGACGCTCTCAGAAGCAATACATTGTAAAACACGATGCAAAGATACGACTTGACGATACGCGTTGACATTACTTCTTTCTGGAAATGTTTTCTCATTAAGTCGCTTCAGAGCACTCGCCTAAAGATAAAGACACATAAACACCAAGTATGTAAAAATAGAAATAAGAAAACCAGTCATCACGAAGTGTTAATCGCACTGTACGTGCGCTCCCGCACGTGGTATTTTGTGGAAGAGCCACACTCAAGGGGCCAAAGAGCCACATGTGGCTCGCGAGCCACGGTTTGCCGACCAGTGGTCTATACAAATACGCGGCGATCCATCCTTCTTGACAATAACTATTGGACTAGCATATTCCGAGGAGCTTGGTTCTACTATTCCCTGCTTCAACCACTCGGCCACTTGTGTTTCAACTACCTTCTTTTCAGAAATAGGGAGTCTATGAGGGTGGTGAAATATGGGCTCTTGATTCTTAGCTAAAATTTTCAGGTCAATATTCGTTGATTTAGTTTTACTTTGAACATAATTGAGAACAAATTTGCTTACCGTATCCCTGAAATCTACATGAACTTTTGGTTCAGTATCAATTTCGAAAACATCGTCCTTTAAGATTGGTAGAACAGATATATTTACAGGTACATTATTTTGAGGTCTATTTTGAACTATAACTCCATTTCCATTAATCAAAACTTCACCCTGCATGAGCACATTTAAACCAATTATTACATCATAAGGTAGACAATAATCGTTTACTACACATATATCAGCTGTACACTTAAAATCATCAATAACTATTTCACCAAGAAAAGATCCCAATGGTTGCAAAAGATTTGTGAATTTTCATTCCACGGAAATACGACAGAATCTCATGAGATGACAGCTCAGAAACGAAATCACGAGTTATCCTCATCTACTTTATATAATACAAGCTTCTCCCAGAAAGCCCGCCGTTTCTCGAATTCGAAACAAAAACGGGGAAATTTTCATTTAAACTTTGAGAAAAGAGGTATATTTACTCCACGTTTCCCCGCACGTTATTCAGAGTAGCACCTTTCAGACCTTATTATCGAACGAAACGAAACGTTATCGTACTACATAAAGGGGGCTCCTTTTAAGAATGATTTTCCGCGATCCAAATCAGTCCTTCTTCGCCTTGGTAAATCGAGAGGGAGAAAATTACATTTTTGTGCATTCTGGTGCATTTGAAGCTTTGTGAGATACTCGTCCGTAAAAGGTAGAACAAGAGTGCTTCTTGGGGGAAGAAATAAGCAAGCGGTAAGCGAATAAATACGCGTTATCGGCGGTGAAATCCTATTTCTGAATTGAATAGATAGATGGTCGTGAGCGGTGAGGAAGAAAAACGGTGAGGAATAAAGACTGAGTTTGAAATATAATGTGTTGACGAAACATTTCCTCTTTTAACGTTGCGATATGAAAGACTTTAAAACTTCATTTTTACAAATATCAGTCCACTTCCCGGTGCAGCAGAAGAATATAGCAGTTTTCTAAATGTGGTAGGTTTTGAAACGTGTCTGTAATCAATATATGTAGCTGCCAATCTTTATATTAATATACATTTTATTAACTGTATATTAGGGTCTCTCTGAATATCCATAGTATATATTACATATATTTAGATTAAATTATATATATATATATATATATATATATATATATATATATATATATATATATATATATATATATATATATATATATATCTTATTATTAAAAGCAAGTGTTTGCGTGTGTGTGTGTGTGTGTGTGTATGCGGCCCCCAGGCGAATCTGTGAAACTTACAGCCATGAAATTTGGCCCACGGGTAGTGCAGACTACGGGAAGGTGCACCTTTAAGCCCGAATTTTAAATTTTACTCTAGAAAATTTTTTATTTTATGTTTTGTGCCATATTTTATGTTTTTTTTAAACTTCAGATTACGATATCTCGGCAAAAAATGATCGTAGAATTTTGATCCTTTTACAATCTAAGACTACAGACATTTCTCCTTCAAACAAGACCTCATTTGTTTAAAAATAATTTAAAACAGACTAATATTTTCATCAAAATATTAAACCCACTTTTTCGAGAAATTTACTCTATTTTGAGCATCTACGGTCGATGCTCTTCGAGTTTTTATCTTACAAAGAAAATATTTACATCATCTGGAAGATGAAAGCTTTCTCATTCATATAAACCTCATTTCAAGTCTCAAATCTTAAAATTTCGATTTTTAATTGAATTTTAAAGAACGATGCATCAACACAAATTTTATACGCGATTCTTCGAACGCGGTACTCTAGGCGTTGGAATCAATCATTCATAAGAACGCACAAGGAAACGTTTTATTTACTTTTGCCGGTGTTCACTTTTTCTGTATTCTGTCAATTTTTGTTTAATTTAGTTACTTTTTTGCATATTCTTTCTTTTTATGCTTCTGTCTGAAACTCTGGAATATTTTTTATTATCTTTCTAATACTTTCCAAAGTTAGCATTGTTTACCAGGGGTGTTTTAAAACAACTGTTAATTATGTTTGTGTTTAGCTTTGAGAAAAAATAATTTTGTAAAGGTTTTTTTGGTCTTTTATACTAAAATAGCACTTAAAAATAAAAAAAAGAAACAAAAACTTTCCTGTAAATAGCATACCTATTTTATAAATTGATCAATTTGAAGTAATTTTTAATGAAATTTAGCTAAAACACCTATCATTCTGCACAAAATCCTAAAGCTAATATTTTAAACTAATTTTAGCTTTTGATTGTGGAAATTTTTGATGTTAAAACATGTTAGCAATGTATTATATATGCATTATTTTGTACGTCAAATATAGTTGCACATTAATTTTATAGAAATTTGTGGTATGACTTTCTTAAGTAGCATGATTTATTTTTTCTCGATGATATCTTTTTCTTAATTGTCATATTTTGAGAACATAACTTTTTTAAATTAAAAAACACAAATAACAGTTTAGGTTAACAAGAATTATATTTCACATAATTGGACAAGCCACAGGTCAGGAAGTGTTGAAATTAATGGAGGTAAGGTTAATTTTTTTTACATGCAGTAATTTTTTCATGTCCTGATAAATGATTCATAAATTAGAATCGATAGCTGATTTATACCTCATTTATATTTTTAGAATTTAACATCTTACTTCTGTTTCAACTTTCCTTTCTATTTTACCATCATGTTTTGTTTTGCTATTATTGAAGTGTGTAAAATATTTTTCATTGCTTACTACGATTTAAAATTTTTTTTTGTATTATTGGCCTGAGCATATCTGCCCGCAGCCTGTACTTTTTATTCACATTGTGTTATTTATACTGTTACTTTTTCTACGTTATTTATACTGTATTTAGTTTTTAAATTGATTTGGTATTGTTCACTTTTCAGCTTTTTCCGAATCTTTACCCCGGAAAGAGAAGCGAGACTGGAAGAAATCAGACAACAACAGCAAAGAATAGTTGGACAAAAACCACAGGATCGTCATGATTTGTTAGCAAGAGTGTTTCATGAAAAACAAAAATCACTTATGAGTTTTATCACAAAGGCAAAGATTTTTTGAGAAGTTAGGTGTCATATGTACACCATAATTGCAGTTTTGGCTGATTTAAACTCTGTATTCTCACATTTTGATGCCCCTGTAGCAGTAGTGTATTACATGGTTAACTGGAGTTACTCATTTTGTTCCATTTTAAAGGAATTAGGCTGTGGTTCATATGGGAATGGCGTTTAGAAACATACGGCGTATGAGGTAGATATTACAGATCAAATAATAGCCAAAGATGACACCACTTCAGTCAGTTGTCACAAAACAACTGTCTCCGTCCACATGTTGCAGAAGCCTCCTCTACACGATTTTTTCATTCGGGAATGGCGTTTAGAAACATACGGCATATGAGGCAGATATTACAGATCAAATAATAGCCAAAGATAGCAAGTGTCTATAGACAATGCGTGAATTATCCCGTATTGCCCTCTACTAACCACAATTTTCAATGCCCATATAAACGTAGAGTACTGTAATTCAGTTTTATAGTGTTGTGTGTGAGTGAAACACTGGTGTGTGGTTTTCAAATGATTTTAGCTTTTACTGGAAATTAGCAGAACATTAGCTTCCAAAACAGTAATCGTTTGGAAAGTTTTTATTTATATACACAACTCACTACCATAATACTCTTAAAATTTATATTTTAGCACATTTAGGTTACTGCTGTTGTTTGTAAACACACGATCTTCATTGCCATGCTCATTTCAGAAATTTCTCATTCCGATGATGTTCATTTAATGCTTGTTTTCAAAAGTTAAATATACTATGTTCTGTAAATGCCCCGAAAATGTTTCTATACTGGAGATGTAGACAGATTAAAGAATTTAAGTAAATTTTTGTGTAATTTATACATTTGTGTGTGTTTAATTATTTAAATTAATAGATTTATATTTTTTAAACGTTTTATTCTTGCATTCTTTTAGGGGTTTATAGTGTTGCGTGTGAGTGGAACACTGGTGTGTGGTTTTCAAATGATTTTAGCTTTTACTGGAAATTAGCAGAACATTAGCTTCCAAAACAGTAATCGTTTGCAAAGTTTTGAATTTAATTTATTAAATGCTGATCACGAGATTTCTTTTCTTTTTGTGATACTTTAAATTAATTTTGCGTTACGTGCATAACAACGAAATTAATTGACAAAGAAAATATTAAAATACAGTAAAAGATAAAGTTTAACCACTAGACTAATTGAGATGGAAATATTTTAAAATTTAGTTCAAATTAGTATGTTTTATGGATATTAAATCAAATCTATATATAAAACTGTAATTTCCTCTCAAAATATGCATCGCCATGACGATAAATAAGTCCCAAGGCCAAACTTTAAAATATGCTGGCGTACATTTACGAGAAAATTGTTTCTCCCACGGTCAGTTTTGCTTAGCTTGCTCACGTGTAAGTTCGCGACGAGCCTGGTAATATTAGTTCCGCCCAATGAAGAAACAAAATATATTGTTTATAAGAAAATCCTCTAAAAAGCTATTTCATTACTTTTTCATTGTAATTATCCTAAAATGTACCCCGTAGTGAAGCACGGGTATTCAGCTAATATATATATATATATATATATATATATATATATATATATATATACAGTCGAACCCCGTTATAGCGAACCCGGTATATAACGTACTCACAGATATAACGAACGAAAATTTTGATCCCGCCGTTTTCCTATTGTACGTAATTTAAGTAGAATTGTGTCAGTTTAATGTAATCGATTTTAGTCGATTTAATCCATGAGTGATCATTTTTAATAGATTTTATCATTTTTAATACATCATTATTGAATAAACATTGCAACAACATGAATTGTACATTTTGTGAACTCTAGTATTTTTCTTAACGGTTCGGATATAGCGAACTACCGGATAAAGCGAACGAAACCTTTGGCCCCTTGAATTTCGTTATAACGGGGTTCGATTGTATATAGCTGCCAATCTTTATATTAATATATATTTTATCAACTGTATGTTAGGGTCTCTCTGAATTTCCATAGTATATATTACATATACACTAGTTATCAAAAATTAAGGAAAATTCTCAAAAAGAGGGATAACACGTTCAAAACTAGACCAATCTGTTTAAAATTTAAATATGTTGTTAAGTAAAAGGTGCTGAACAATACTACATTATGCAAAATAGTGGCGGTGCAGTCGGAATACGTCATTTGCGAGGAGCATAAAAGTGCATGTCTCAGAACAAGGCGGCAATTGTATCTGCGAGGCTCAGATTAGATATCTGGCATAGCCAAATTGTAACAATGACCACCAGGCGTCATTTGACCGAAGAACTGCGATGGCGAGCTATTGGGAGACTAGAGGCAGGACAAAGTCAAACAGAAGTGGCCAGATGGCTAAATGGGAGTCCGTCTGTGGTTCATAGACTTTGGAAACAATTTCTAACCACCGATTCGGCATCCGGGAGGTTCAGCCAAGGACGGCCATACGCTACGACGAGTGCCGATGACCGATATTTGTCATTATGCAAACGAAGGATTAGAACCTCAACTCCGTCTGAACTCATCCTCCCTCGCTGCAAGCTCCGGAAGGTTGGTATCAACGTCAACCGTACGTAGAAGGCTTCACAAAGGTGGTCTTTTTTTACGAGGCGGCCAGCCATTTGCGTCCCGCTCACGTCACGCATAGGCGGAAACGTTTGCAGTGGGCACGTTAACATGTACACTGGACGCGTGATCAATGGAGGTCTGTTCTCTTTCCGGATGAGTCCAGGTTTAGCCTCCAAATAGATAGTAGGCGTATTTTGATTTGGAGAGAACCTGGAACTCGTTTTCATCCATCACACATCCGTGAAAGAGATGCACACGGATCAGGCAGTGTCTGTGTCTGGGGTGGTATATCTTTGGGTGGACGCACAGACCTCCATGTCTTTCCCCGTGGAAATGTGAATGCTCACACCTACAGAGATGACATACTTGATGCTTATGTGCACCCTTATGCCGAGGCAATAGGTGATGCTTTCCTGCTACAAAACGATAACGCGAGACCGCACAGGGCTCGCATTGTGGATGCTTATCTTGAGCAGGAAACAATTCAGCGCATGGAGTGGCCAGCTCAATCACCGGACCTGAATCCTATCGAGCATGTTTGGGACGACGTATAGCTGCTCTCAATCCTCCTCTTAGGATCCTAGCCACGCTTTCAACTGCTTTGCAAGAGCAATGGCTCTCTCTTCCTACCGAACTCATAGACCGCATAATTGACAACATCACTCATCGCTGTATGTGCTGTATTGCTTCTCGGGGGGATCATACGCCCTAATAAAGGTACTTTTCCTATACCAAACTGACACATCCGATTTTTTCATTGTCTGCATATGCTAGTTTCTATAACACCATAGTTGTCTGGCGATTTCTTTTTATTCTATTTTATACCTAGCTATGTGTTGTATAATGTGTATAAGTTTCATTAAATTCTACGCGTGACTTTTTCAGTAATCGCTATTTTTACCCTGTTTCTATTCACTCGCTTTCTTGTTTGTTTGTTTGTGTGTGTGTGTGTGTTTGTCCGGTACAAATCTTGCAATCGATTTTTAATTAACTTCCCGACTAGCTAGACATTTGAAACTTTTAGAATAGCTCAGAACATGATAACAATGCATTATTTTAATACTTTTCGCCGTCTTTAAGCAGGATTGAATTAATTTTCAGTTATTTTCAATTAATTTTGGTTTTGTAGACTGGTGCAGCCATCTATCGGCCGGGACGGGAATGAAAAGTTAAACGCAAGTTAACTTCCAGTTATCTTAATTTTCTTTCAAGTTGATGGGATAATTCATCAAATTTTTTAAAGTATTTATTAATACATAGAATTGTCAAGTTTATATGATTCAACAGAAAATTTAAAAACATGGTATATAAAAAGTTCTTTTTATCTTGTAATTATTGTGACTTTTTCTTAATTTTTAATAACCAGTGTATTTAGATCGAATTATATATATATATATATATATATATATATATATATATATATATATATATATATATATATATATATATATATATATATATGTGTGTGTATATATATTACAATCGAACCCCGTGATAACCAACTTCAAGGGACCAAAGGTCTTTTGTATGTATATATGTATGTATGTGTTATGTATACATGTATCTGTGTATAGGTACGTATGTATATATACATATATGTATGTCAAAAATTTTTGGCGCATCTTGGTACTTTTCTGCTTAACTGTTTACTGCTTATTCAAGCGATACAGACTGGCTTTGACACGCTGCCAAAATTATAACTCGTGAGGTACGGACGAATGGTTTTAGCGTCTGAAATTTTACTTTCCGAAGGACCGTTATGGAGGAACGTAATTCTACTTTAAAACAGTATAAAAACACTGCAAAAATCAAATGAAACACCTCTGGTCTTTCATGGGATATTTAGTAAAGGAGAGATAAAACTATATTACAAGTGGTATCCTCCATGGTGCCATATTAAAAAATAAATAAGACGAAAATAAAATCAAACGTATTAAGACTAAAAATAAAAACAAACAAAATATATAGAGAGTCAACGTGACACAATTGTCACAGGCAAGGGATACCAATATAAAGGTTCAATTCGCCACTTGGCAAATTCAGCCGTTCATCAGACATCAGTTCTTTTATTAATATAGTTTGAGACGCAGGGACCCCAAAAGAGATGTCGGAAGTTACCTAAAACAAATATTCAGTTACATTAATAGACATCTGGTTTTTAGAAATTAACAACTATCCTGTTAGTATGCACTTGTTTATTACCCTTTAAGACTTGCGAAAGATCTCTCCTTCTATGCATCCTCAGTTTCCTAACCAACTCAGCGGCTAGACCAAAAGAAATATAACTTACAAGAAACTTGTTGAAAACGCATGACAGAAACCACACAGACTCTTGATATTTACAACGAAAAATAAAAGGGTGGCAACTAGTTTCGAGCTAATTAATATTTCTTAATCCAGCCGAAGAGCATTAGGTGAGATTGCCTCCAATGGACATTTCAAAATGCACAGCAGCACACAGCTTCTTAATATCCCGCGGAAAAAAAAAAATATGAAAAGAAAATCCGATCGAGCAAAACCGCATATTTACCAAGGACCTCGTAAATCTGCCAAGCGGAGAGGGACATCGGCTTATGTTGGGGCACAGTTGCCAATTAGCGCTTTTTTTGGCTCGATTTAATTATTAGCGCCAGGCTGCTTTTCATCACATGTATCGCTTCGCAGTGACAGGCTTTCGGAAATGGCCGAATGACAGAGCTCTGAGCTTTGGAACGATTTTTAGGCTTCATGAAAATTCATGGTGTGATTGCGCTGCAATGAATAATCCTCGACCTCCCGCTTCAACTTCGCAGCTTCGATGTCCGTTAGCCAGTTCTCTCCCCTTTGTCAAAACCCTTTTTTTCGTTTCTTTTACATTTTGTTTCCTGCGGCTAAAGCATTCGTCTTCAAGTTGTTCATGGCTGCTGTGAAGAATTGTGGTTTTGAAGATGTGGTTAGATTCTGCCAGTGGTGCAGGGCCGCCCAGGGGGGGGGGGGGGGGCAACTGGGGCACTTTGCCCCAGGCCCCCAACTGCCGGAGGGACCCCAAAACACTTTTAAAAAATTATTTATTAGATTTCCTCCGAAAGAAAATTCTGAAACTTGTACCGTACTTGAAAATTCAAAATAATCTCCTAAAAAAAAGGCCCCCCCCCAAAAAAAAATATAAAAAAATCATTCGATTAATCAGATTTCTTGGGGCCCCCAACAGAAGTTTGCCCCAGGCCCCGTAAAGTCTCTGGGCGGTCCTGCAGTGGTGCCTCGTTTTGCCTCTTTTTACCATGTTTTTATTAACTCGCTTTCTTGTTTGTGTGTGTGTTTGTACAGTACAAATCTTGCAATCGATTTTTAACTAACTTCCCGACAAGCTAGACATTTGAAACTTTCACAATAGCTCAAAACACGATGACAATGCATTATTTTAATACTTTTAGGCATCTTTAAGCAGGTTTGAATTCATTTTCAGTTAATTTTGTTTTGTAGACTGGTACAGCCATCTATCAGCCGGGACGGGAACGAAAAGTTAAACGCAAGTTAACTTACAATTAACTTAATTTTCTTTCAAGCTGATGGGATAATTCAGCAAAAAATTTTAAAAAAGTATTTATTACTACATAGAATTGTGAAGTTTATATGATTCAACAGAAAATTTAAAAACATGGTGCATAAAAATTATTTTTATCTTGTATTTATTCTTTTACCAGTGAAACTCAAAGCCGATATTATCCTTACTAATGTTTGGCCCACATTCTTGTTGAGTATGAACCACCGAAGTCTTATCCATATCTCTTTAAGGCTGCTGTGTACTTATTCTGTTGGGTTCGCTCACCTCAATGTTAAACAATGGAGAAAATGTGTCTACTATTGACAGCTCCATAAATGCTGATAATCCAATAAAAATGGTATTTTCAGATAGGCTGAACTTTTCTGCACCTTGCAACGGGATTCTTTTACAAATTTCGTCCACCCAAACAATTTAGAAGCATTTAAAACACACCATACCAGAGTTTTCCTCCGAATAATTTTAATTTTAAAATATATGCATTGAAAAAAACGAAAATTTTCCCAAGGGGTCGAATTTCTTTCTCTATGACGGAGTACAGTTTTTATTTTTTTTAAAACTAGGGGCTTCGCCCCTAGGCTCGCTACGCTCGCTCCTCTGATGAATCAAGTGAATGAATGACTCAATAGTTGTTTACAGCGATTGAGTCATTCATTTGTTTACAGTTGAAGCTTCCCCCCCCCTCCAGGCGAAATGGATGAAGCCCGCCTATGGGTGAAAAATTGGATCTTCTTTCATGTCCTTCTGCAAAGGAAGCGAATGAGAAGCTTTTTTTGAAGTATTTCTTTAAAATTCAATTAAAAATCGAAATTTTAAGACAGAGACTTGAAATGAAGTTTATATGAATGAGAAAGCTTTCATCTTCCAGTTGATATAAATATTTTCTTTGTAACATAATAAGTCTGAGAGCATCGAATTTATATATCTCGAAACGCATAAATTTTTCCAAAAAGTGGGTTTTCAATTTTAATAAAAATATCAGTCTGTTTTAAATTATTTTTAAACAAATGAGGTCTTGTTTGAAGGAGAAATGTCTGTAGTCTTAGATTGTAAAAAAAAAATTCTACGATCCTTTTTTGGCGAGTTATCGTAATCTGAACATGAAAAAGTCAATATTTTCCCACAAAACATAAAATAAAAAAAAAACTTAAAGTCCGACGAATATGAGACATGTCTTACTTTCTTCCCCACATTGTTCTGCATCGATTGGGATCGGTCTCGACCCCAAACCCCCAGCGGTTTCGGAGGAGATAGCGTGACAAGCTTTTGACAGCGGCGGCGGCAGCGGCAGCGCCAGTTACTTTTTTTTAGAATAGAGAGATCTTTCAATCCAAGTTGGCAATCCTTGGACACATTTTCTCCATAGGTTAACTTTAGGGTGAGCGAATCCAACGGGGTTGGTACACAGCACCATAATTTTCGTGAAAGAGGCTAACGGATATTGCCTGTTAGTATTCCAAGGGGAACTTTCAGTAACGGTGTAAGGACTTCGCCTTAATAAAATGACTTCCAGCATTTCTGCATTTTATTCTTTAATTGCATTTCTCCATTAAATACAGGTTATTTATAAAATAAAACAAATTAAATTCTTGGGTTCACACGGCATCGACGAGGAAGGTCAGTCTTGACTTGTCGCTACGTTCATTCAAGTCTTTCTAGGCCCAGCAGCAATCCGGCAGCATATTGGCTCGGCTTCAGGTCTACTTAACTCTCACTACATCTCTAACTACCCCAGCGTTCGGCGAATTTATATACCTCCACTGAATGTTCTCGAAAGGTCTGAAAAACGCCTTCATTCTTTGTCCAATTACATTTTCATCCGACTAGGCGCCTCCGGTTTGCGGCTCCTCTGTGTAGCTGGCTTACTGCTCTGCGGGCTGTCGTTAGCGCTTTCGTCCTTTTCTGTCACTAGGCGACTGTCTGTTTACGTCGGTCTCGAGACAGGTAGTTTAAATCACTTAAGTGCACAAGCAACGCGCTGGGTGGTATTCCTGGAATTTCTACGTGCGAAGATAATCGTTATTGTACGGGAGTTGTTACAACGGTAAGGGTTCACTGGGCTCTTAACAATTTGAGTTAATTTGCATTTTTATTTTCGTGTCTTTTTCGTTATATACGTACTACTTATTTCGTTATATAAGTAGTACATTTCTATGTTTTAGTTTTGGGGAGTTAGAACTATTTACGAATGAATGAATGTTTTAAACCGTCCTTTATTGTCATATTATTTATAAAGAATCGAACTTCGCAGGAATCGAATGCAGTATTAAATTAAATTTCATTGATAACAGGATTGCTTAAAATTATGACTTATTAAGTATTTCAGTTCTACCGCTTAATTATTGTATTCCGACCGTAACTGATTATTTATCGCTAGGCTTTTACATATTCTAAGGTTAAATAATCTACAATTATGACAACATCTAATGCAGGTTTTGACATCACTTTAATGAAGACATTCTCATCCACTATATGAAAGTCTTAACCCTGATTATAGCCACGTAAACATACTGGCAGTCTTGACATTATAGAGGACAGTCTTGACATTATAAATTCTTCACATAGTACTACTCAACGGACATATTTATATTGTATGCTCATCAATAGTGTGAGAATGACGACTAATGTGTGTGTCTACACACACATATACATATATATATATATATATATATATATATATATATATATATATATATATATATATATATATATAAAGAGCTTGTCTGTTTGTTTGTCCGCTATAGAATCATAGACTGTTTCACCCACCGGGACCAAATTCGGCACAGTTAATGTTTTGGACCCGAGAAACTTAAATCAGGAAAAACGAAATTTGGGGCTCAATTAGTTTTTTTAAATTAATTTTTTAATGTTTTTTGTGCCCGATAGAGGTGCGTCTACCCCCTGTGGATTCCCCTCGACCAGCTGCGTTAAGAGGGGTGGTTTGAGGATGACGGAGGGGAGGGGGTCAAATTTCAATGCGCGGGAGAAAGAGGGTTGGGAATGACCTTAAAATCAGACGAAGGTCCGCAGGCTCAAAGTTTCTTTCTTTCTTATTGTTTGTATATCATTTCAGTAGAAACGTGCTAAGCGCATTCTGTCTGACCAGATGACCATGAAGAGCAGGAGTGCAGCCCAGTATTTTTTTGATGGAATGCATGAAATATTTTATAT
>OU015502.1:28797052-29047052 GCA_907164885.2 Dolomedes plantarius
ATACACACACACACACACACACATATATATATATATATATACTAGCTGAAAACCCGCACTTCGCTACTGTTGTGATGATTTGTAGATATGTAGATTTTTCCGATATGTAGATGATATACTCATATGTTTTAATGAAAACTTAAATGCAATAGATATTAATTTTTACCCTAGAAATCTTAAACTGGTGGAGACTGATAAAGATAACGATGTCAATTTGGTATTTTTGGACTTGAGTTTAAATGTTAATCTAAATCTAATATCATACAGTCTATATGATAAACGCGAATTTTACAACTTTAAAACAGTTAGGATTATGAATTGGAATAATGCTCTACATTTAAATATTAAACGCAACATAGTTACTAACCAATTAATACGTTGCCAACGTTTACATTCAAACACAAAAACTATGGACGTCAGTATAAATAAATTCATAACTATAGCTATTGACCAGGGTTTTCCTGTCAATTTCCTCGTATCAATTCTAACCCAGGTTTTTAAATTAGATAATAAAGATTGCGAGAATCGCTTTGACTTAAGTTGGCAACACCAAACATTTCCCTAATACGGCAATATTTATCCCTACTATGTCTATAAAAGTGAGTGTGCTTGAGTTTCGTGTCTCTTGCTTGGTGGGGAGTATAGTATTTTTGTATCTTAAATTGTAGTGTATTTGTTAATGTGTAATTATTTTGTTGATTAGTATTATTGTACTTCTGTATCTTAGTATTAAGATTTTTTCTATATTTAAAGGTTAAAACACTATTCAATTTGCAATTATGTTTTAGTTTTTAGTTTATTATATAAGTAAATGTATATGGTTTAACTTCTTTGTTTCATCTAAATATTTTTTCTTCTTCATAATTGTTTATAACTGTCTTGGTGTTATAGCTGACATCCGGGAGTGTTGTCTGGACGCTAAACATGTTTAACCGGGGTTGGGGGGGTCACAACACCCCCCCTCCGCAGTCATCAACTATACCACCTCCACTTCTGTTTTTGCTTATTTTTATATGTCTATCTTGTTTTAGGTTATAAGAGTATTAAATGGTCGCATCTGCCCCTTGTAGTCATCTTAATTTTAAATATATATATATACTAGCTGAAAACCCGCACTTCGCTACTGTTGTGATGATAATTAATAGTTTGGGATGACATTAATCAAATCAATGAATATTTGATCACCACAAGTTTAACCATCAAGTATATTTAGCAGAGGCTTAATAAATTTATAGCAAAGCACAACCGTTACTAAAATTTAATTGTTTACTTTACTTAAACTTAATTGCCTCAAAACCCGAGATTAAAATAAACGTTAATTATTTAAAGTCTATTAATTATCATCACAACACTACGGAGTACATTCAAATTAAATACAACAATCAATGTATGCAATTAATGCCAAATATATATATATATATATATATATATATATATATATGTATGATACATACGACGATCAATGTATACAATTGATGTAAATATATATATATATATATATATATATATGCATTTATAAAAAAAATCGTACGAGATATTTTAATAGACAAAATAATGTAGAAGAAAATATTCAAATTATTGGACAGGGGTTCCCAACCTTTTTATAGTACCGTACCTGTACGTTGTAAACAATTTGATGACGTACCGGTAGTCCAAAAATTTTGAAATGGGGAATAAAATGAAATAGAGAACATTTGTAATAAAGACAAGTAACTTGGGATATATTTTTATTGCTAAACATATACATAAAATATAATAATCACTTTAAAAAATATATAATTAGTGAGAAGGTTGGGTCTGTTTATTATTAACTAAAGAAGTAATATCGGGCTCAATGTTTGTCAGTTTAAGGCGAAGATCTGATTTAATGTCCAGCAAAGCTCTATATTTGGTTTTCATCGCAGTCATTGCGGGAAATCCCTTTTCACATAAATTTGTGGTCGCAAATGGCATTAAAAATTTTACTGCTTGGCAAGAAACTTCTCAGACACAGTTATAATTCGCAAACACAGTTATAGACACAGTTATAATTCGCAGGCGAGTGCCAAATTTTTATGGAACTGTCATAGATAACACATTCAGATGTAGACGGCATCTTTTGAGATTAGGTAAATCCCATTAAAGTACTATTACAACAAAAACAATGGAAATTCCAAACTAAAATATTAAAACGTATGGATTATTAGTTATTATAGTCATTTCTTTTATTTTTTTGTAATACAGATTTTTAATAGATTTTTGTTTTAAATTGTAAAATCATTCGCATACCGGTAGCTGCTTGTCCGCGTACCGGTACTGGTAAGCGTACCCAAGGTTGGGAACCACTGTAATAGGACATACTAAAGAATATAGTGCAGTTAATATAGTACAGTTTGTGGAACATATCTTTTTACTGTATTTTAATATTTTTTTGCATAATGTCCAATCGTCTGCCGCATTATCAAGGGAAAAAATATTTTTTTGTCTATTTCATTGTTATGGACGTGACGATAAATTTATTTAAAGTACCAGAAAAACAAATCACGTGATCGGCATTTAATAAATTAAATTCTAAAATTTAATCTTTAAAAATTCACCAAAAATCAGAAAATGGAGGTAAGGATTCGAAAAAGATTTCATTTTAAAGGAATTTTTATGATCTTTCTCATAATATAAATTTTATAACCCTCAAGTTATTATTTTAAATGTAAACTTTAAAAAAGTTACTAAAACAGCTTTAAAATTTAATTTTAAAAAATCTAAGAAGAATTTTTCAAAAATCTTTCTTAGTGGACCCCTACACTATAAGAAGAATCGCCATGCAAAATTTCAGTCCCTTAGGTCCAGCTGTTTGGTCTGTGCGTTGTATGTCAGTCAGTCAATCAGTCAGTCAGTCAGTTACGGAACTGTTATATATATATATATATATATATATATATATATATATATATATATATATATATATATATATATATGTATGTATGTATATATATATACAGTGGGATCTCGAACGATCGTTCCCCGAATCATCGTTTTCCCGTCTGTGTCGTTTATTTCACCCAGTCCGGACAATCATATATCTTTGTTATGTTCCAGTATCTACCGCTTTCCCGCATTTATTGTTCAGTTTAGTCGGTCCCTTGAAAAACGATAGATCGAGATGCCATTGTATATTTATTTGTTTGTTTATTTATTTATTTTTATACGCACTGCTGGCCATTAAAATTGCAATACCATGAAGGAGGGATGATACAAATGTCAAATTCTCATGAAAGGAAAAAGATGCTGAGATATGAAAATAATTAACATTTAAGCGCAATCGAACGACGCAGGAGGGAGAAACGGCATCTCAAACCTTGTATAAAAGAAAAGCTACGCAGTGGGTTTTTCATTCAGAAATCGCATTTGAATGTCAGTTGTTTATAAGAAGATCGTGTTATGCCTCGTATAAGATAGAGAAACGGCTACCAGCACGTACCTGAATTCGATAGTTGCAGGATCGTGGCCTATCGAGAGTGCGGTTAATGGTTCCACGATATTGCTACTCGCATTGGTCGGAATCCAACAACTGCCATGCGAATATGGAATATGGGTTCAGGAGGGTCAGACTGAACGCCAGGCAGGATATCAACGGCCTCCCGCCACTAATGCCCGAGAGGCCAGACATGTTGTCAGGTTGGCCTTGCAGGATCGTTCAGCCACATCACGTGAAGAAATGAGTCAAGAAATGGGCTTGTTTTCAGCAGGAGATGTATCCACATGGACGGTGCGACGACGTCTGGAGCAGCACGGACTGTCTGATCGGCGACCATTATCGCGGCTTCCCTTGATGCTGCAGCATAGAGACGCGCGGAGACAGTGGGGCGCCCAACGACAAAACTAGATACGGGAGTGGCACCACCTCGTCGTTTCAGACGAGTCCCGGTTCTGCGTGCAGCATCATGATGGACGTATCCGTGGCTGGAGGCACAGAGGAGAACGCACGTGGCCTGCTTGCATTCGATATCGTCATACGGGCCCTGCACCTGGTGTGATGGTATGGGCAGCCATTGGGTACACGACGCGAACACCTCTTGATCGCGTCGTTGGTAATCTGAACAGCTAGCGTTACATTTCTCAGATCTTAAGGCCGGTGGCGGTGCCCTATCTTCGAGGCCTAGGAGACGTCATCTTTCAACAAGATAACGCAAGACTGCGTGTTTCCCGCCGTGTCTTGACCTACCTCGACACAGAGGGTGTTTGTCTGTTGCCCTGGCCAGCACGTTCTCCAGATCTCTCACCCATTGAAAACATCTGGTCATGATATGCTGAGAGTCGCCAGCGTAGAATTGCAGCCTTTACCGAGCGGTGTGACCGTTCGGGAGCGGATTTAGTGTGCAGGTGATTCATTGATTGCGAGCGTAACGGTCATTTTTGGGTACACGAGGGCTCATCAGACCGGAGTCAACTGCAGACGGCCGATTTCGAACGGCTGCAAACATCTATGCCAGGAGTGAGACTCGAACCCACAGGTTGTGGTACGGCATGCCAGCCCACTAGCCATTCGCCCAACATCTGTTTAGCACACGAGCTCTAAAAAGTGATCATAGCATGCAAAAATCAACCCACTTTCTCAGTCGCTATGGTAGTAGTATTGTAGCCTGCACCACTGAATGTTCTAGGATTCAAGGTGCATGCACCCTTGTCCTGCGCCCTTTGAACAGTTTGTTACTCTTGGGGACTTCCTCCTACCGATGAAGCAATCTGTGTTTATCTATGTATCCCCTCTCCCTCTTCTCTCCGGTTCAGATTCAGTTTCCACGACTACGCGAATGTTGATCATATACTGCGTTGGACTATAATGTGGATTACCTTGTCTCATAGGCAATATTTTTTTTACACAAAGTTTTTTTAATTTTTTTATTTATTTATTTCCAATGCAGCAGGCCATACAGGAGACATACATCTTTGTTGCCGTAACAGAGATTCAACGTAGACACACAAAGTACAAACACAGAAAATAAAAGTAAGAATGAGATTAAAAACAGCAGGTAGAATTAAAATCACAAGACAGAAAAACACCAAGAACTAGGTAAAACAAAAATTAGTTAGTTATTCGGTACAAAAGGTCTCTCGCCTCCCAATAACGGGAAACCAGATTTGTAGATCGAAGGGCAGAACAGGTGGGAAGATGGTCGGCATTCATTGCCGCGCCAACACTGCAGAGGGGGCAGGCAGGGTCATTCACAATATTGATTTGGTGGAGATGTTCATAGAGGCAGTCATGCCCAGTCGCCAGTCGAAAGGCAGCCACAGCACTCCGCCTGGGATGGCCAGGGAGTGATTTAAGGGCGTTCGCCCATGACTTGTCCCTTGTACGATCTTTAATTAGGGATGTATGCGTCTTCATAATTACATAATTTATTTTTGCTGCTGCTGACTTGTAGGATATTGGGTGGCAGTTTACCTGGTATATTTTGCAGCCCTTCTTTGCCAACTCATCCGCTTTTTCATTACCTGGGATACCGCAGTGGGATGGGATCCACTGCAAGGTAACCGATTTATATTTTTCGCCCAACTCTCTCATTAGATGTCTGCATTGCAGAACAGTCATAGATCCAGGGGTCCGAAGACAATTGGCAATAGCGAGAATCGCTGCCTGGGAGTCCGAGAAGATGACAGCCTGTTCATTCAGCGGGGGGGGGGCGAGCACCAAGATGGGCAAGTGCAACTTTGATCGCCTCAACCTCGCCATCAAATGCAGAATTAGCTGTTCCAACCGAGAGGTAATGAGAGAAGTGTTCGCTAAAAATACCGGCTCCCACGGAACCATCCATCTCAAGCTTCGATCCATCGGTGTAGATATGAAGCCAGGTCTCCGAGGGAAAGCGCACATGAATTGTCTCCATACCCGCATTGAACAGTGTCGCCGTGCAATCATTGGTTTTTTCCACCTGATAAAGGAGATCTAGATGGAACATACACTTTTCAGAGTCCAGCGGATTGAAGGGTGGCAAAATTGGCTCTACACAAAAAGGAACACCAAGCTCCTCTATCACCCTCAAAACTGCTTGCAAAAAGCCGTCCTGGGTCTTCAACTTGCAAGGAACACGACAAGATTGCATCAACGGTTCACAGTGCGGTAAAATGTTTAATTTATAATACAGCTTGAGATCGGATCTCTTTATTTCATATTCTATACTGATTTCATTTGTATGTAATAGCAGTGCGTCAATAGTAGTAGTCCTGACAGCACCGGTAAGAAGCCGTAATGCATTATTTTGTACTCTCTGCAGTCTATCCAGACCTTCCTGGGACACAGTAATTAGAGGTGCGCAGCAATAAGTCATAACAGGTTTTACAAAGGTACGGTATGTAGCATTAAGGGTAGAGGTGGCACAACCCCACTTACCTCCTGCTAGACGTTTGACCAACAGTATGCGCTTCTCAGTTTTTTGCTGGATCTCATTGATAAACATTTTCCAGGTAAGTTTTCGGTCAAAGATTACTCCTAAGTACTTGGTATTCTCACTAGATGGGAGGGTTGTATTATCATAACAGATATTTAACTGTATACAATCATATTGTTTTCAGCACACCAGGAGCGCAGTCTAGACATTGCACTATTTAATGATATTTGAAGCCTCTCCGTAGCCCTATACTTGGTACTTAATGTCCATAGAACAAGATCATCTGCATACATGAGGGCATTAATATTCTTCTCCTCCAGCAGGGAGCCAATCAGATCGTCAACATACACGTCAAACAATAAGCAGCTCGACACAGCTCCCTGAGGAAGGCCGGTCTGCAAAGCTCTAAATCTAGAATGCGCTCCCCCATAACGGACATTAAATCACCAAACCATCGCAGCATGTTTCCCGAAATGTGTTCAATAGCGAATTTATGCAAAAGCTTTAGTTTCCAAACAGTGTCGTATGCTCCCTTGAAATCAACAAAGATGGCACCAACGATTTTGTCCTTATCTAGGTTATCTTTAATGCTTTGAGAGAAGATGGTAACCTGTTCTTCAGTAGAGCGATTTCTTCTAAAACCGGCTTGGGCAGGATGCAAGAGTCCTTTAGTTTCGAGGAGCCATCTCAGCCTACCAATAACAAGTCTTTCCATGAGTTTTGCCATAGCGCAAGTCAATGAAATCGGCCTATAGCTATTGAAATCAGCTGCTGGTTTATCCTTCTTCAACAAAGGTATAAGGGTTGCCTTTTTCCACAAGGCTGGGACAGTATCCCATCCATTCCAGATAATATTAAAAATCTTTAAAATTGTTTTCCTTGCTTTTGCCCCAGTATGAAGGATAAATTCTGGAAATATGTTATCGGGGCCTGGAGATTTACCTTTCTTCATTTGGGAAATTGAGCACCACCCGGGGAGCACGTGTAGCTTTAGGTCTGCTACGGACGCGAGTAACATTACCCCCCTTTTACACAAAGTTTAACGTAGGATTACGGTCCTCCATAACGATCCACAGAAAAGCAAAATTTATGACGCTATAACCGTCGCCGCCAGTTATACATCAAGAGTTGCAGAGTAGACATACTATGTAACTTATGTAACGTAGGATTTCGTTCCTCAATAACGGTCCACCGGAAAGCAAAATTTCAGTGTCGTCGCGAGTTATAATTTTGGCAGCACGCCAAACCCAGTAGTAGTAAAACAATTAAACAGAAAAACCCCTCCCCCCCCCCCAAAAAAAAAAGCAGCGATAAGTAATCCTACGTTAATAACTCGCGGTAGTTTCGTTAGAAGAGACTACCTGAAATATTTTTTTTATATACACTATGACACGCCTCAATAATTTGCCATTAAGTAGTTATTACTAGTCACTAGTAGTCAATAATGGCTAGGGGTAGCCTAGTGGTATCGTGTCAGCTTTCGGTGCAGAGGGTGCTCGGATCGAATCCCGACAAGAGTCATTGAATACCTGTGTCTAGGCCAGATATTTGCACGTTAGTCCGTAGACCGGGAAGTCTCTCTACGAGGTCAGTGGGGGTGGGAAAGGATATGAACCCCCCCCAGATGTCGTCCCCTGGGGATGTTCAGTCAAATTGAGGTGACACCTCGCTCAAATGAACTCCGATCTTTGTGGTTCCATTATATAAATCGGTGTTGCACCCCTCAGCCCGCTAGCCTATATGAAACTGGTCAGGAATTTTCCGGCCAGGAGGCATTAGAAACAACAACAACTACAGCAACAGTAGTCAATAACAAGTAATTAAAATTTTTAAACATTCCGTGATTCGGTGATTGTATAGTGGGGATATATTAGACTCTTGAACACTGTTGTGACTCGTTTACCTTGCGAGCCCCATAGGGTGCACACTCAAAACGCTTGAGAACCACAGCTCCATAGAACACCCATTTATCTACTTTTATTTATTTATTTTATCCGCCCATTGCTACTGTAATGCAAAGGAAGATTCGTTGACCTTCTGAGCCCCATGGGGTGCAGACTCAAAGTGCTTGAGAACCTTAGCTCCAAAGAATACCCATTTATCTACTTTTATTTATTTATTTTATCCACCCATTGCTACTGTAATGCAAAGGAAGATTCGTTGACCTTCTGAGCCCCATGGGGTGCAGACTCAAAGTGCTTGAGAACCTTAGCTCCAAAGAATACCCATTTATCTACTTTTATTTATTTATTTTATCCACCCATTGCTACTGTAAAGCAAAGGAAGATTCATTTAACCTGCGAACCCCATGGGGTGCACACTCAAAACGCTTGAGAACCACAGCTCCAAGGAACGCCCATTTATCTACTTTTATTTATTTATTTTATCCTCCCATTGCAACTGTAATGCAAAGGAAGATTCCAAATTTTTAGAAAAACAAAACTATAAACTCTAACAGAGATTATCAGACGGAAATTAACATCAAAAATCTGTCAAAAAGGCGAAACCCTAAAAAAAGGGAGCAATCTTAAGGGGGGGGGGAAAAAGAAAATGACAAAATGCGCTATTCATTTACATGTGAGCCTTTATTTGCTGAATATTTTTACTTTGCTTTGCGCACTGAACTTGTGTGTTGTTTACTTATTCATTTTGTTGTTCAGTCATTCTTACAGACGTTGTCTGATTTTTTCCCACTTGATTTAAGCTTGGCATTAACCATGCTCTTAAATTTCAGCATGCTAGACATTTCAACATACATCTCTTCATGCCAACTACCTCCCGTACCTATTGCATCCTTCTCCGTCTACGGCAAGAACCAGACGCGACAGTTCCGGATTCGAACCGCACGGGATGAATTTTTAAGCTGCTGTGTACTAACCCTATTGGATTCGCTCACTATTAAAGTTAACCTGGTGAGAAAATGCGTTTACTATTTAACAACTAAATAAAATGCTGATAATCCAATAAAAATGGTATTTTCAGATAGCCTGAACTTTTTTGCACCTTGCAAAAGCATTCATTTTATAAATTGCGTCCACCAAAGGAACTTATAAGAGTTTAAAACACACTATACCAGATTTTTTTTTCCCTGAATAATTTAGATTTTAAAGTATTATTTGAATTTTTTAAATGCCCCAAGGTATAAAATTTCTTTCTGTATTACGGAGTACAATTTTAAAAAAATAAACAAACAAAAAAACTTTAAATCTAAGTCAGCAATCCTTCGACACATTTTCCATAGGTTAACATTGAGGTGAGAGAATCCCATTGGGTTTAGTATACAGCAGCCTTAAGTCAATAAAAGTAAGATTCGACAAATACCTCTATCTCATATGGGACCGTTCTAGTATTACATAAGCATCCTTATTTTTGCTGATAAGGGCGAGGGGGGAATCAGAGGAATGCTTACGTAAGCCAAAAAAGAATTAATAAAACATTTACATCGATTAAATGATTCATGTTTTTATAAAGTAACATTCGTCAATTAGCTTTATCTCATATGGGACCGTTCAAATATTACGTAAGCATCCCTATTTTTGTTGACAAGGGGGAGGAGGGATCAGAGGAATGCTTACGTAAGCCAAAAAAAGAATTAATATAACATTAACATCGATTATATTATTAGGTTTTTATTTAGTGTTCAATGTATTTACTGTTAATGATTTAATATCTGTATACTTTTATTCAGAAATGTACAGTAAACTTATTGATTGAAACGATAAATCTTTCGGCCTACGAAATAGTGGCAAGAAATTTGTCAAATCCTACATAAGCAAAGGGGGGGGGGATATATCTACTTACAAGGGGAGGGAGGGGGATCTAAAATTACTAAAAATGTGCTTATGTAGTACTTGAACGGCCCCTATATATTACTTTTATGAAAGATACATTCTTTTATGATGCTTGAGAATTCATCTCAAATAGTATTTGATAAGTAGTCATCTGTCGTGTCTCTCACTTTGCCCAGGTTCGTTTTATGGCATAGGGACAGTGAGGTCTATCAACTGAGTCGTCTCTTAACAACACAAGCACAAATATTTATTTACAGTTTAACATAAAATTACGGAACAATCAGCCAGAAGTGGACGACCCTACAGTATCTCGCCAGACCTCCGCTCATACACTGCCGATTCTAATTAAAGAACAATTACTTCACCAGAGGTGGACGAGCCTACAGCATCTCGCCAGACCTCTGATCACACACTCTCCATTCAAAGGACACACTCTCAATTAAAGGATAATTCACCTAAGGTGGACGAACCCACAGAATCTCGAAAGACCTCCGATCACAGACTCTCCATTCTCATTAAAGAATAATTCACCAAAGGTGGACGAGCCTACAACATTTCGCCAGATCTCCGATCACACACTCGCCATTCTAATTAAAGAATAATTCACCAGAGGTGGACGAACCTACAGCATCTCGCCAGACCTCCGATCACACACTCTCCATTCTAATTAATAAATGATTCACCAGAGGTGGACGAACCTACAGCATTTCGCCAGACCTCCGATCACACACTCTCCATTCTAATTAAAGAATAATTCACCAGAGGTGGACGAGCCTATAACATCTCGTCAGACCTCCGATCACACACTCTCCATTCTAATTAATAAATAATTCACCAGAGGTGGACGAACCTACAGCATTTCGCCAGACCTCCGATCACACACTCTCCATTCTAATTAAAGAATAATTCACCAGAGGTGGACGAGCCTATAACATCTCGTCAGACCTCCGATCACACACTCTCCATTCTAATTAAAGAATAATTCACCAGAGGTGGACGAACCTACAGCATTTCGCCAGATCTCCGATCACACACTCTCCATTCTAATTAAAGAATAATTCACCAGAGGTGGACGAGCCTATAGCATCTCGCCAGACCTCCGATCACACACTCTCCATTCTATTTAAAAAATAATTCACCAGAGGTGGACGAGCCTACAACATTTCGCCAGATCTCCGATCACACACTCTCCATTCTAATTAAATAATAATTCACCAGAGGTGGACGAGCCTATAGCATCTCGCCAGACC
Organism: Dolomedes plantarius; assembly: GCA_907164885.2. Lineage (NCBI taxonomy): Eukaryota > Metazoa > Arthropoda > Arachnida > Araneae > Dolomedidae > Dolomedes > Dolomedes plantarius. Next base: position 28,808,462 of record OU015502.1, read on the forward strand.
TCCGATCACACACTCTCCATTCTAATTAATAAATAATTCACCAGAGGTGGACGAACCTACAGCATTTCGCCAGACCTCCGATCACACACTCTCCATTCTAATTAATAAATAATTCACCAGAGGTGGACGAACCTACAGCATTTCGCCAGACCTCCGATCACACACTCTCCATTCTAATTAAAGAATAATTCACCAGAGGTAGACAAGCCTACAGCATTTCGCCAGACCTCCGATCACACACTCTCCATTCTAATTAAAGAATAATTCACCAGAGGTGGACGAACCTACAGCATTTCGCCAGACCTCCGATCACACACTCTCCATTCTAATTAAAGAATAATTCACCAGAGGTAGACAAGCCTACAGCATCTCGCCAGACCTCCTACTCGTTACCAGAGACCCTCTCTCTCTCTGACTATATCTTCACCCCCCACGAGTTTCCACTCCCACGTCACCAGTGAATGAAAGGATCACGGGGTACACCATCTACATTTTATGAAGCTTTCGTACTCAAATATTACACTACATCTTTAAAACTTTTTAAATACCTGTGACCAGTGACTCGGATTAATTGTATCGTAAAGGTATGGTAGGTTCTATATCTAATTATTCAATTCATTTGAACTTTAACTCATTTAAATATTAATCACCATTGTACTTGGACATAGGTTTCGCACTTTTCATGGGCTCCTCGGCAAGTCATAACTGCATTTTGTCTTCTCATTTAGTTTGTGAGTTCACGTGGTATATACCCACAAAAAGTTTGAGAGCCATTGCACGAAAAGAACCTTCTTTATTTCCTTGAATTCACAAACTGCAACTCGAATAAAAACAAAAAAAAAAAAAGCTTGAAGTTTTTTTAAAATATTAAATCTTAGGACATCGTTAAAAAGAAAATTAATGTCAAAAATCTGCCTGAAAACGGAAATAACAAACGAACAAACCTACGGAAAAAAGAAAATCAATAGGTTTGTAACCTACAGTCGAACCTCCATATATCGAACTTCCCTATATCGAAATTTTCTATATATCGAACTCTTAGCAAATCTCCATGTTCATTACATAGAAAAATTGTTTCTATATATCGAAAAAATCTCTATATATCGAAATTTTTTTCAAGACAAATTGGGAGATTTTATTCCACTTTAGAATAAAATCTCCCAATTTTTGGCATTTGAAACAATGCGTCGTGGACTCCAATTCGCTGAAAATGTCCCTGATAAAGTTTTTAGTGGACTGAATAAATACGAACATTTCTTTGAACTTTCCGCAAAACTAACTGTTCAGCAAGATATTCGTAGTTTTTTCTATAAAGAATGAAATTGTGATCATTGTAACCACTTTCTGCATTATTATTTTTTTAAAGATATGTAGTAATCAATAAATCTTCATTTTTAGTTATTAACTTTCATTTAATGGGATTCGCATATAAATTAGAAATAGAGTTTCGTATACGAAAATTAGCTTTAATTTTTTTTTAGGAGGATTATGATAAGACTAAGCTCAATTCTATATATCGAAATTTCTATATATCGAAATTTTTTCGCGCAATTTGCTACTTCGATATATGGAGGTTCGACTGTACTTTGTTTGCATCAGTCTTGATTTGATAATAATTTTGACTTTGTTTTATGCATTTAATTTTTTTTCGGCGTTAACTCATGTTCAGTCATTCCTTACAGACGTTGCCAGATTTTTTTTTCTGTTGATTTAGTTTGGCATTAACCCATCGCTTGCCCATAAATTTTCAGCATGCTGGAGATCTTAGTACAGATTGCTAACTAGCTGTGATATCTGTTGCTCGCGTCTCCTTCCACGAGACACGAACCAAACTGGACCGTTCCAGATCCGAACCACACCACACGTCTCACGTAGCCACCGTCCATAACTTACTCCTGACAACGTCAAAAATGTCCCCTTCCCCGTCAAAAGGCCCTCTGTTGTCTAAAGAAACCCAAAACCACTTCTTTCGCCGGTTCCCTGTTTGCTTTAGAACCCGAGACGAGGGGGCGAGCACGGCAAAAGGACGGTTTTTTGGGTCTAAAAAGCGCCACTTCCTCGTTCGGGTGCGTTTTTATGTATCTGATGTGTTTAATTGGGGTGATATTTGATGCGAAACTCTCGGTGTTTGCACAGAGGGTTTCCTTGCGAGAAAGAGACGTCTTCCTTTTAACTGTGGCCGCGGACGGCCAATCGTCAAACATCGCTGATTCGCTTGACAGCTGTGAGAAACTAACCCTTTCCGACTGGTACGGCATGTGCTCTAATGAAGCGTTTCTGCCCGTTCAGAACGCAAGACTCCGATGGACCGACCAGAAATTGAGATGACGCAGAGCTTGGATATGTTTATTCTTTGCTGACAAAACCCACTCATATATGTCTCAGTTTTCGTTCAATAAGACGAGAATTAGAAGATGTCATTAAATCTAGTATCCAACATTTTAAAATTCCCCATTGAAAGGTTTTGATTAGCTATAACTCTATCTTCAGTTGGCCTTGCAGATGGCTCTTTTTTTTTTTATTTTTTTTTTTAATTTTAATTTTGTGGCGGGAGACATCGATATTTTAATTCCATGTAAATAATTTTCTACGAAAATAATAAAGCGTGCATTATTTTTAAAATTTTTAAAGTCCTGTCTCAGTTTTCTGGACTTTAAAATGGACTTCCTCAGTTGACTGGACTTTAAAGTTTTTAAAGTCCTGTCATAGTTTTAATTTCCTGTCTCAGTTTTCTTTAAACTAGCCGCTGCGCGACCAGCATGGTCGCTTTTAGTTTTATATTTTCTTTTGCAAAACAACTCAACTGAAAGTAACATATGTAATGAATGTTACCATTACCTGTCATCATAAATATAGATTGTTAAGGGGTATTCTCTATAAGGCTGGTTCTAAAACATCGTGATTAAAAAATGGGAATTTCCATTACTTCAGAACAGAGTTAAAGATAAGACTGAGAAACCCAACACCAATGATTTTATAAATTACACCCCTTTCTGTATGTACCATTTTTCAAAATTAAGATATCTATACTTTATCATTACATAAAATAAGAAATTGTCGGGGAAAATTGTTTTCACTTAAAAAATGGAGTAAAAAATTCAGCAAGTACTAAAAAAAGTGTAAAAAATTAACCATTACTGGCTATCGGTTGCTATGCCGGCGACGGTTAAGCCTAATCTCGCGATCATTTATGCTCTCTCTTAATGAATTATTTCTTCTTCGCTTTCTTTCTTGAGACTGTTCCCAATTTTCACTTTATCGTACAGCTCACTTTCGAGCATTCCTGATTTCAGTTCGTAAATCAATGTTGACACGCGGTTGCAAATTGCGGACGGCGGCTAATGTTTACATCTGGTAGTTGCAGCCGTTGCCATTCGAAGTGTAGAAATATCGTCGATTTTTGTGCTGCATACCTACGCGTTTTATATACCGGGTGGTTATAATTAAACTTCCCCTATAAATGGAATCCTACAGCGCAAACAGATGAACGGAATGCAACGAAATTTTGTATATGGGCTATACACGAGATGCGCTCACGGAATTTCGAAAAAAAAAAAAAAATTTAGTTCCAAAATGTCCACCACTTTTCGGGAAAAACATGAAATTTAACACAATAAAGGACCAAAACGGAATATAGATACAATATTAGCATTTATTGACTAGTTTCTGATCACCTTGTCATCGAACCACATTAAGTAAAGTTAAGGGAGAAACAAAAACAGTTCAGTTTGCAGAGACAAGAACAGATTAGGACGAAATTGCACAAGAGGAGCAGTTGTTAATCGTGTCCAGTACGATTTAGGGCTATTTGGACGTATGGGGCTATTTAAAAAGTCTGGTGTATCGTGGAGGTGTTGCGCCGTTGAATGACTTTTGTGCAATTTCGTCCTAATCTGTTCTTGTTTCTGCAAACTGAACTGTTTTTGTTTCTCCCTTACCTTTACTTAATGTGGTTTGATGACAAGGTGATCAGAAACTAGTCAATAAATGTTAATATTGTTTCTGTATTCCGTTTTGGTCGTTTATTGTGTTAAATTTCATGTTTTTCCCAAAAAGGCGCCCTCTGGTGGACATTTTAAAACTAAATTTTTTTTTTCGAAATTCCGTGAGCGCATCTCAAGTATAGCCCATATACAAAATTTCGTTGCATTCCGTGCACTGTAGGATGCCGTTTATAGGGGAAGTTTAATTATAACCACCCGGTATATAGATAAGACTGATTTAAGAAGTCATTCCTAATTATTAAATGTAGTAGTTAACATTTCAGTATTCCCGATCGAAAGGTTTTGATATAGCTTTAAATGCACCTTCAGTTGACTTTGCAAATGACTTTTTTTTGTTGATTTAATTTTTTTGCAAAACAATTTTTAATATTGTGGTCGTAGACATCAATAATTTAATTACCTGTAAAAAGTTATCTACAGAAATAAAATTTTAAAAACTACGCGCTCTTTATTTAAACATCTATTTTCACGTCTCAGTTTTCTTTAAATAAGACGAATGAAAGGTTTTGACAACACTAAAATTCTACCTTCAGTTGACTTTAGAAATCACCTTTATATTTATTTATTAATTTGTTTTTAGTAATTTTTAATTTTTTTCTGACTTTATCCATCACTAATTTAATTCCTGGTAAAAAAAATTATCTACGGGAATAAAATTTTAAAAACTACGCGCTTTTTATTCGAACATCTATCTTCATAGGCAAAAAATACAGTAGAGTCCCGATAATCCGAACGTCGGTAATCCGAAAGTCCACTTAATCTGAAACCAAAAGTAAAAAAGAACTAAGGTTACAATAAAACTGCAGTGATACTCAGTAATATAAAGTATGTTTCTGAAAATTTCAAGAAAATTCAAAGTTAGACAACAGTAGTATAATAAAGTAGGACATAGTAGAATAAACAGCACGTGTTTATAATAATGCTAAACTGACACTAAGGCCGTCTGCACACGGGGCAACTCAAAAGAAACTGATAACTGACTCGAATCACAAGCCAGTTCGTGATGAGTCGTAACCTATGTAATTGAATGGAGCTACGCACACGGCGCAACTGGTTACAAACCCGGTCGACGGGTTTGTAACCAGTTGCGCCGTGTGCGTAGCTCCATTCAATTACATAGGTTACGACTCATCACGAACTGGCTTGTGATTCGAGTCAGTTATCAGTTTCTTTTGAGTTGCTCCGTGTGCGGACGGCCTAAGAGTAACAACGCACCTCCCCAACTGTCGAGCACTGTGACGTATTGTTAGAACATCTTACACTCTGCTGTACTGTACTAGGCAGCATTCCGCTCTCTTATCAACCATTTCGTCCCGATATTTGGTTATGTTTAGACTGACCTTATAAAATAAACTGCGTAATCACACTTTATATGTAATATTTATGTAATCACACGTTACTATGCAATTTAAGTATATTTAAAGAAGGATTTCGCTTAATCCGAAAAATTCGTTAATCCGAAAAATTCGTTAATCCGAAAAGGGTCTGGTCCCATTCATTTCGGATTATCGGGACTCTTAAAAAATATATATTTGTTGATCTGAGACTGGAAAAATGAGGAAAGAAAAAATTCCCCACAGCACATGGGAACTGAAAACTTGCGGTGCGAACTAGGGATGCGATATCGATGTCGATGTTTTCAAAACATCGATGTTCTAAACATCGATTTGTTGAAGCCGATTTTTTTTAACATCGATGTTTTGTGCTCGATGTTTTACGTTGTCTCGATGTTTTTTTTTAATGAAAAAGTACCATAATAATAAAAAAAATTACCACGTAGCATAATTTTCACACTCAGTAAATGTAAGTCTGAATTCTGTAAAGGATGAATACAAAATGGGGAACGATTCCTTAGCAAACAGACAAATGGCAATCAACAACCAGTGAACCAATCAGAGCGCTTGGAATGTTCTTGACACTCCAGAACCTTCGATGGGGTTTTATTTTATAAATAGTATATACACGAGAGCAGCCATTTTAGATTTTGTTTTGTTCTGGTTTTGTATAAGTTGACGCTAATATTATTAGTAAGATGCCTCCTAAAAGTACCGTTTGGAAATATTTTTGCAAAACCTCTGACAAATTAGCGAAATGCAATATTTGCCTTAAGTCCCTCAAAACTTCTGGCAATACCACGAATTTATCTGGACATTTAAAGGCAAAACATGGCGATATTTACAACGAGAATTTTGAGTCATCAATGTAGCACAAGGCAAAAGCAACCCAGTTTTCGTCATTTGTGTCAGCCCAATCAGAGAGTAAAATTAAATCATCCCCCCCCCCACACACACACACCCACATGACTAACCGAAGTAACATTAATGTTAGAGGTTACTAAACCAGCTTTAAAAAATGGATGTTCTAAAACATCGATGTTTAAAAACATCGATGGTTTTTGGGCGATGTTTTATTAGCATCGATGTTTTAATATTGAATATCGATGTTTCAAAACATCGATGTTTTGTTATCGATGTCGCATCACTAGTGCGAACTGATACTCAGCTGTACAAACCACAAGTGTTGTTTTTTTTTTTTAACCTTTCTTTTTCGAAGCCACGATTATAGCTAAAAGGAAAACTTTGAGACTACTAAAACGCTTTCTCAAAATGTTTATAATACGTAGGTTTTATTCTCAACAACCTGGAAAGTGGACTTCCTTTGAACTAGATTCACACGAGCATTTCTTCAGCCAAGTGTTTAACGATGGAATAACAACCATGAATATATATCAACAAGATCTACGAAATTTATATTTATTTGGAAATGAAGTCTATTTAAAGAAGATGTATCTGTCTTGTAACGTATTCCTGCGATTTGTGTCAAAAGCAGACACTTAGGTAGCGTCACAGGTTACGTGTAAGGTAGACAGCTTACTAAAATAGAGACTTTTAAGATAATGAGGATTTCAGTTTTATTTAATAAACACGGTTAGGCCGCGATCTCGAATAATATATATACAAAGCAGTCCGTAGAAGTTGGAGTAGGAATCGTCATCTGTCTCTCAAGGATGGAGCACACTGTCGCTAAAACGAGGCGACGAACTGCTGGTCAGGTCACAGAAAAAAGGGCCCGCACTCGTCCACTGGAAGCTAGCAGCTTCTCTGAAATAACACAATTGGGGAGATCAAGTTCCGATCGGTTTCCCCGACCTTTCTCGGTGAAAAAGGGTCTTCTCACGTAGAGGGCAGAGCCTCACAAAAAACAAGTCACTTAAAAGTGCGTGGAGCTAGGAGATCAGGTATCACTCCTAAACTCTCTAAGGAAAAACTCTCCGCACAAAACTGGTCTTCAAGCCCTCGTCGGCTTATTTTAAAAACTTGATCCCTGGCGGAATTCTTTCTAGCCTCCTCTCTATAGCTCGCTCCGGATAGGCTGAGCGTCTAGCCGTGCGCAAAAAACGATGCCGATTATTACATCTTCATCGCCCGCTCACTCATTAGCGATCTCGTTTCAGGGCGTAAACTGTCATTGTCGGCCACTGTCAAAATATGGCGCCAGACTGTCTCCTCTTTTCATCCCAGGAATGCGTCCCGAAGAGGTGCCCATTGTGGTCCTCTTCCGCTCGCGGGGTCTGCCATTCTTTAGCATCGGTTCACGGCTAGCGGCGATTTTAATGGTGTTCCTACTCGCCTCGAGGGGGGGAAATTGCCACAGTCTTATTAACACATTATCGGTGGGATAATTCTGGCAATTTACTGAAGTGCACACTAAAATTCGATTCACATTATAAATTGTCGTCTGAATTTTAAATATTTTTTTTTAAATTATACTCGCCATTATAAGCAATTTTAATTTACTGGCATAGGCCCGAGGTGGCCTAATGGTAGCGAGTTGGACTTCGGACGGTGGAATCTCGGTTCGATACCCGAAGATACCTATTGAATGCCTTCGTGTCTAGTTCAGATATGGGCAAGTTAAATCCATAGACCGGAAAGTCCTTACATGTGGCCAGAGAGGGAGGGAAGGTACGAGTCCTCCAGATGTCGCCCCTAGGGATGCTCGGTTCGAATTGACGTGGCACCAAGGGGGAAGGGGCGTTGGTTCACCTATAAGGGTTCCAAATTGAAAGAAACCAACGAATCTCCCGTATATTTAGTGCGAATGACTCTGGACAAGTGCTTCGCCTTTTGCAATAATGACAACAGTTTATCGGTATCATCAAATAAAATGAAGTCTTAATAGGAATAATTTAAATGGAGTAAATAACTGTTAAAGAACGCGTGGCACATAGGTAAGCTAGTTTAAAGGGCGTGAAATTATCCCGAGTCCCAGAAAACACAAAGAAAAGGTAAAAACGGAATTTTTCGTTGCCTACAGATATACTTTGAAACCACTATATACTCGAATTCCGTCCTTCAAGGAGCTGATGTTGTCACTTTATTTGGGGTAGAAACAGAAATTTTTTTTAAAGACGGAATAATAGCCAAACTCAAAAATTTTGAGATTTTATGTCTTTTCAAAATGCTCTCTTAGATGTTTATATTTCTTAGGTTTTACCCTCAAAAGCCATGAAGTGATCTTTCGTTGTTACCATAAGGATTTTACTAGCTAGCTGTTAGTACTATATGTTCTGTATTGTAGAAGATACATGAAACTTTTTTTTATCGAACGCGGAGGCTAGACATTCGCCTGTATGTACACCGCGAGACTGCTGGCCATTCATTTATGGGGGTACCGTATAGGTGGTCAGCACTACCCCCTACAAGCCGGTCCCGTAATTTAGAACCGATCCAAGTGACGAAACCGATACACTTGACCCCCGCACCTCCAGAAGTAAATTTGAGAACTTGGAAGACATTGCAGCCATGACAGATTTTTCGTGCGCACGCCGCGATTAGTGTACACGGCGGTGGATTTGTCAGAGACGGGCATCGAACCATTGACGTTCTGCCCACTGGCTCGCTGCCTTTGCCAACTGGGCCCCCGTGCCGTTCACATGAAACTCGGTATGCAGTAGTTTTACGCAAACTATAATAATCTCTATTGGTATCCGCGAATCCCTTTCGATCTTTCATGCTTATAAAAAGTACAAAATAGTAATAAACGAGGAAAAGTAAAACTACAAATTCACAAAAGATTTAAGGCCTAATCTGCCTATTCGGAGCACTTTTTTTTTTCAAAAATATACATTACCGATTAAATGAATATATTTTTAGTTCAAATGTGATATATAATCATAAAAACAAATATAATTTTGGTAAACATTTCATAACATCTTAAAATAGAGGGTATTTTTTATAAATTTTTAGTACAGTTTAGTACTTACTCCAGAGACCCCACACTACATTCAACTCAATATAATTTTGTTTCCTTTATACTATATATACACTACTGTGAGACCTGTGTTCTGAAATAAAAGTTTTTCAATATTTCCAAAAATCACCATAATATACCCCCCAAAAAATGAAAAATCACAAATCTTTTATTTAAGTACAAATACCTGTAAAATGACTAAATTTAATACATATAGCTTAGCTTTTATTTCAAAACATAGTTAGTATTATGTAAAACACTATTGCAAAATGTCATTGAAATATATGGAAAACTTTTTAAAGTCCATTTCGCACTGTAAGCACAAAAATTTGCATAAACCCATGGTTTGCAACCATATTCTGGGTATAAAAGAGGATAAAAACTGGGGAATGGCATTCTTTCTCGTTTACAAAAGTAACTGAAAAATGAGTTTTCTAGAAAATGCGTTTTAAGATGCTACTTCCGGTATTTTAATACAGTTTTCTGTTTATTGAATTGGCCAGAAGTTCTCATTCAATGATAGTATATAGCAGAGGTAGGGAACGCGCGGCCTCCGTGATCTTCTTGAGCGGCCTTCAAATTATTTTAAGAATTGTTGCTATGTCAGTTATTTAAAATTTAATACTATTATTTTTCTATTGTATTTCTTTATAATGTTAAAATTATTTAAGAATACTTTATTATTTTTATTTGAAGTGGTATTTAAATATGTAGTTCTTTATTAAAATTTAAAAATCTGGATATATATATGTGCTTACATAAATAAAAATACCAACAGTGAAATATAAAAAATTACAGTGGTATCTATGAATCTAATAATTTTATAAAAAAAAATTAATAATTAATGATTAATGTTATAACAAGTTTTTACCCTTACGTGAATACAAAAATATTTTATATTGTAACTTTTTAAGTCAAATAGTAAATAAATAAGGACTTAATTTTTTGTTGTTATTTTTCTATATAATGCACCAAATTGTTAAAACTATACCTAACTATAATAATTTCATAAAAGTCGTATTTATATGTACATCAACTTATGCGGCCTCCTTTATTTCTACCTAATTTACATGTGGCCTCTAATGGTAAAAAGGTTCCCCACCTTTGGTATATAGCTTCATTGAATTCTGTGACTGCTTCAATGCTTAGTCAAACTGCTTTGCTTCAATGCTTAAGTCAAACTGCTTTACTTTTATTCGTACAGTATAACTAAAGCAGTTTTAGAATCCTAAAAGGTTGGCCTTTGAAATAGAGCAATAATTATAATAATAATAATAATAAATATAAATTCGAAATTTTGCACCAAAACAGCCAATTCAACGTAGACAGATAGGCAACCTTAAGTTACTATCGAAGGCAACCTGAAGTTCAACTAAGGTGTTCTTGATAGCATTTCACAATACTTCTGTCGCCTTAAATGCGAATAAATATTTCAATATGAAAATACTTTTGGAATCTTTTCATCTGGAATCTTTTCATGCTCAAATAATTGCATATGAATTGAAAAACTTACAAGCGAGAAGCGCGTAGTTGAAGCGATCCGTCATGAGGCAAAATGGGGGAGTCAAAGGAACCGAAACATTATTAAAATTATTTAATCTGATAAATGCGCGGTGGAGATTTTACGGTTGTCTTCTGTAATGTGAATAGGGAAATTCTCATGTTTCACCCATGAACACCGAAGAAAAAGGGTTCTGGAATCTTCTCTTATTTTTTTTTATGTCTAAAAAAAAATACATGAATAAAAAAAGTTATGAATAAGAAATGTATTTTTGAAACAAGCGTGAGACGAAATATTAAAAAAGAAGACACGAAGAGCTTAACGTGAGTGAGTGAAATGAGTGAATGATGTTCTAGAGTACTACTACAGTTTTCCGATATGTTCTGTCGTTTAAGTCAAGCACGAAAAGTAAAGTTGTTTATTAATTGACCCTCCCCCCTCCCCCCCCCCAAAAAAAAAAGTGTCAAATAAGAAAGTTAAGGGGACAGTGGACCTTCAAACCTAACTTTTTTTGTTTTGAATGGATTTGCTTGAAATTTGAATATGTGATTAGTACCATATATATGTAAAAGTGGTTAAAATTTAATGATGAAAATTTATAATTTATTAATTATGAATTATGAATTATATCAAAAATTGGCCTAATTAAAAATGCTCCATGCGCATTTCTTTTGCATGTAATATGGTAATTTTTATTTACAGGATACCTTATAGAACTAACAATTAAACTTATTGTTTATTTTAAGCATTCATTAAAAATATAAAGAGAAAGAAATAATAATAGTGAAAACACCCTTTTTATTACGCAAAATAACTATAAATCATCTTTTCAAATACAAAATTTAGAAATTCTGAGCTACGAAGCATAATTTTTTACAATAAAATTTATTTGATATACAGTTAAGTATATAAAACTTAAATTTCAAAGCAATATGATAATTAGAAATGCGCCTGAAGCAGTTTGAATTATGACATGAAAATATTTATTTTGAGAAAAACATATTTAAAGTTATTGCTATTAGTAACCACATAATATCTAAATTAAATACAAATGCCTATAACTAGGAAAGTAATCACAGAAATTAAAAATTCTTTTTGCAACACATTCCTACTCGTCCGTAATTTCACAATTCAATAAAATAAAAAAAATCGAATTTTTGGACACATTTCACAATTTTGAAAATCCACTGTCCCCTTAAATAATATTGCATATAAATTCAAATAATGTATAGATGAGAAACATGCAATTGAAGAATTCATTGAAGGCCGAAATAGAAAATTCACGGATAAAAAATATTTAACGTATAACGTATAAATGTGAAAACGTATAACGTGTATAAAAGTGTGCGGGAAAACTTATAATGTATAAATGTGTGAATGTGAATAAAGTATAAATGAAAAACATGCTGTCGAAGCAATTCAGTGAAGGACGAAATAGAAAATTTCTCGAGAGCAAAAAATATTTAACGTATAACGTGTATTAAAGTATGAAGGATAAATTATACGGTATATATGTATGAATGCAAATAAGGTATAAATTAGAAACATGCTATTAAGTAGTTCAATGACGGGCGAAATAGAAAATTCTCAAGGGTAAAAAAAAATTAACGTATAAAGTATAAATGTATGAATACGAATAACCTATAAAGTGCATAAAAGTGTGAAGGATAACTTATAACGTATAAATGAGTGAATGCGAATAAGGTATAAATGAGAAACATGTAACTGAAGCAATACAGGGAAGGACGGAATAGAAAATTGACAAGGGTAAAAAAAAATTAACGTATAATGTATAAATTTGAGAATACGAATAACGTATAACGTGTATAAAAATGTGAATGATAGCTTATAAAGTATAAATGTGTGGATGCGACTAAGATATAAATGAGAAACATGCAATTGAAGCAATTCAATGAAGGACGAAATAGAAAATTCACAAGGTTAAAAAATATCTAACATACAACATATAAATATGTGTATACGAATAACGTATAAAGTATGTAAAATTGTGGAGAATAACTTATAACGTTTAAATGTATAAATGCGAATAAGGTATGAATGAGAAACATGCAATTGATGCAATTCAGTGAAGGACGAAATAGAAAATTTGAAAGGGTAAAAAATGTTTATCGTATAACGTATAAATAAGTGAAGGATGTCTAACAGTGACTGAAATTTCGCGTCTAAGATTTTTGATATCTCAATGACAGTCAAAGTAGGTTAATGCCGTCTTTACAATTAAACATCTGAAAAACTGCGAAAAATGTTAAACATATATATATATATACAGGGTGTCCCAAAACAACCGCATAAACTCTGCACAGCTAGATTCCTCGTTGGGAGTACATAAAAACTGCCCAAAGAAGCGTTCCTATACGATCCATAGTTTACGAGAAAAATACGAAAAACAAAGTATGACGTCACTGCCGATGCAAGAAAAAAACACTTTATTGGACATATCAACAACAATATTTGCATATCTTTCCAGACGATAATGTTTAAAACGTTCGCCGCGCATATCGCGTCATGCATACGCGCGCGCCATGGAATGCCGCCGTTGAACTAGTATTTAAAAGGCTTGCAGCTACCGGTAGTCTTCGTATGGTGGCCATGTACTCCGTTCGTGACTACTGCGACATGTACTTGATGTAAGGCCGATGTAATGGAAATGCCTTACAAACTGCTAGGGAGTATGCCCGTCGATATCAGTCCCGCCGTCCTCCCGATGTCAACGTCATCCGTAGGCTGGACGACAGACTGCGAAATACGGGAAGCATCTTGCCAACAGCCAATCTTCACGATACTGGAAGACCGCGGAGCGGCCTGACGGTAGCACAGGCGGATGCAATACTGCAGCGGGTAGAAGAGACGCCCGAGGTAAGCACACGCGCATTAGCCCGTGAGATGACTTCGAGTAAAAGTACTGGGCACAGGTTTTTACGGTCTGAGAGGCTACACCCATTTCGGTACACAACCGTGCAAGGTCTGAAACCAGATGACTTTCAGAAACGCGTGGCCTTCTGTGAATGGCTGTTGCAGCAACAGAACACAGATAATGGTTTCATTGCACATATCCTGTGAACTGATGAATCATGTTTCACTCGTGATGGGGTATTCAACCATCACAACAGCCATATGTGGTCCCAGGTCAATCCGCATGCAATCCGGCCGCAGAAACATCAGAAACGTTGGTCTCTTAACGTGTGGGCCGGCATACTCGGGGATCGCCTGCTTGGACCATATCTGTTGCCAGAACGGCTCTCGGGACAGTCGTACTTGGTGTTTCTCAATGAGGTCTTAACCGAGTTCCTCGATGACATACCATTAGCGGCAATACAGGGACTTTGGTTCCAGCATGATAAGGGCTCCGGCGCATTTCTGTGCTCTTGTACGTGGTTGGCTGGATGTGGAATACCCCGGCCGCTGGATCGGACGTGGGGGTCCGGTTCTATGGCCGCCACGTTCGCCAGATCTTACACCGTTGGATTTTTTCATATGGGGCCATCTCAAGGAACTGGTGTATCGAGACGTAGTGACAACACAAATGGACTTAGTTGCTCGTCTTCATGCTGCTTGTACTTCGGTGGACCCCGCGATGCTGCAACGTGTGATGACAGCCATTCCACGGCGTGCCTCGACATGCACAGCGGACACTTTGAACATCTGCTTTAAATTGTGCATGCTGTTGATATGTTCAATAAAGTGTTTTTTCTTGCATTGGCAGTGACGTCATACTTTGTTTTTCGTACTTTTCTCGTAAACTATGGATCGTACAGGAACGCTTCTTTGGGCAGTTTTTATGTACTCCCAACGAGGAATCTAGCTGTGCAGAGTTTATGCGGTCGTTTTGGGACACCGTGCATATATATATGCATATACATACATACATACAAAGTTTATAATTGAATCAATTCCATACGAATTAAGATAATCCAAAATTTTAACATCTAACAGAAAAATGCGTTCAGGGTGTTTTAGTACAAAAGTGTAATTTTGCGCTTCAACCTCGCGTATCTTAGTTATGAAGGGATCTTTATTTTTTAATTCTCTCTAATGTTTTATAATTAAAAAAATACGAAAAAATAGTAAATGTGATAGAATATGAATATAATAGAGAAAGGCCCAATTGTCGCAATTCAAACTTAAGGAATTAGAAGAATCAATGGGGCTAGAAATTTAAATTGATGATTTATTATAATATATTGGTTTTTTTTGTTAGTTTTGTTTTCTGTTGTATTGTTTGGCTTCAGTTTCTCGTATTTCAATAATGCAGCTTGCATTTTCTAGAACCTATTCAAAACTTAAGGCTGCTGTGTACTAACCCTATTGGATTCGCTCACCTCAGTGCTAACCTACAGAGAAAATGTGTCCAAGGATTGCCCACTTGGATTGAAAGATTCTTTTTTAATTGTACTCTACAATACAGAAAGAAATTTTACAACTACGGGTATTTTTCTTTTTTTTTAAATGCAAATAATATTTTAAAATTTAAACTATTCGGGGAAAAAATATGGTATAGTGTGATGTAAACACTCGTAAATTCATTTGGTGGCGAAATTTATAAAATGAATCCTGTTGCAAGGTGCACAAAAGTTCAGGCTATCCGGAAATACAATTTTTATTCAATTATCGGAATTTATGTAACTGTCAATAATAGATGCATTTTCTCCATAGGTTAACATTGAGGGGAGCGAATCCAACAGGGTTAGTACACAGCAGTCTTAATGTTTGCCTACGAATGTGAAAAGCGTGTGAGAGGTGTAATAAATGCAATTTAACTTCCAGTGAAATGATAATGTAAGTTTAGCGCGTAGCTGAAAAGTGCGAGAATATTTCACAATATTAATTTCAATTTTGCACTTGAAATTTGCACCCGAAAAAATAACAAAATATATTACGCTTAAATGCGAAAAACCTAAAACTAAGAAGTGAATAATTGAAGCAATTTCACATGGAGTAATACAAGACAATCAAGTAGTTTTATATATATTCAAGAAATGATTCATGTTTTAACCCATCGTCTTTTTACATTTCAAGCATTGGTCGTAGAAGGAAGTTGTACTTAAAATCCAAACCGAAATTCCTGCTTTAAAAATTACGAAAAGAATAAATGCGAAATGCGTAATAGAAATGAGTGATGGAAGAAGTTCGCCGTGGTATGAAAAGAGAAAGTTTAAAAATGTTTAACGCATGGCAAAGAGAAGTGCGTGAAGGATGTTTTTAGCAGCACTGGTAATTTCGCGCTTGTTTTTCATACTTCTTGTTTAAACGCTGAAAGGAGTTCATTCTCGATTCCTCTCCAATCTATCATATTTATCAGCACTAAGGTGCTATTGTTATAACTCTGACAGATTTACGTTCCTGCTATTTTCAAGTTCGCCAATATGTCCAATAAAACAATTAATATCGCAGTGCCTTGGCGACGTTTAACAGAGGGGAAATTAAAAAGAATAATAACACCTTGGTCGAACCATTTTTTTTAAATAGAATTAATCTTTACTTATATACCGGGTGACCAGAATTAAAACACCCCTACTCTGACCTCCCTGTATATCGAACTATTCAGTGTAAAGTCTTCAAATTTTGTATTACACATATGTACACACACTATTCAAGACATGGAGAAACGGATTTCGCGGAAATAAATTTAGTTCCAAAAACACCGATAGATGGCGCTGTGTGTCGTGAACCCTCACTTCTCTTCACCGAGGTTCACTTAGGTTCTTTTCTATGGCATAGGGACAAATGAGGTAGTGCAATAATGAGTCGTCACTGTACAAGACGAACATAAATTTATTTACAGTTGAACATTTAAACAGTTTCACACTTAACATAAAAATTTCAGAAGACTGCGCACGAGGTGGGCAAGCCTACAATATCTTACTAGAACTCGGCTGTACTACACTCTAATCTAGTTACCGATTAATTAATTCACTGGAGGCGAGACGAGCCTGCTTTATCTTGCCAGGCCTCCTACATTACTGTCAGAGATTCTCTCTCTCTGTCTCAATTATTACTAATCAGAGGTGAGACAAGCCTACATTTACCTCGCCAGACCTCCGATTCCTAGCATAGACGCTCTCCTTCTGTTACTTTCTTACTGACTCCCCGCGATCCCAAGCACCCTCTTGGGTTCAACGCCCCCGCAGCCAATCCTCTGATTGGTAGAGGGGTGGGGAATCACGGGGTACAACATTTTCACTTTATCTAGCGCTGCTAGTCAAACATTACACTACACTGTGCAACAGAAAATATGAAAAAAAAGACTAAAATAATAATAGAAAAAACAAAAACATGCGCAATGAAAATTTTCCTTTTAATTTCTATAATCCTTATGGAAATAGAGAAAATGTAAAAAAAAAAAGTAAAGAAGCTTAAACTGCCATTGTAACTGCAATTTCACACTGTAAGCACAAAAATTCGCAAAAGCCCATGGTTTGCAGCCATATTCTGAGTATAAAAGAGGATAAAAACTGGGGAATGTCATTCTTATCAGTGATGGCTTTCCCGCTGAAAGAACGAGCTTTGCTTGTGAAGCTCTTTTATGAAAACAAAGGAAATGCTGCAGCTGCACTTCAAGAGTTTCGCCGACTTAAGAATTTGCGCAAAGGACCATTTCTTCCACAAGGTTTCAGAATTATCACCACTCGATTCCAGAAAACTGGACATCTTGGACCTCAACCGGGTCTAGAACGAAAAAGCTTGGTTCGTTCAGATGTCGTTGAAGATGTTGCCACCGCTATTGTTGAACAGTCAATCGATAATGTTGTAGGCTGTAGTAGTGCACGTGCAGTATCACGACACTTGGTTGTTCCCCAGTAGCACAGCGTGGAACGTACCGAGGAAAATGATGCATTGTTTCCCGCACAAAATAAGTCATAATCAATAGTTGCTCGCCCATCGACGGGGAGAAGCGACTGACCTTTGCATTGACATTTCTTGTTAGAGTTGAAGTGGATGCATCGCGGCCATGGCAGATTCTGTGGAGTGACAAAGTCCATTTCTACCTCAGTGGAACAGTGAACACCCATAACTGTCGCATTTGAGACACGAAAAATCCTCGTACCTTCCAAGAGATTTCATCCCACTCACCGAAAGTTACAGTCTGGTGTGGATTCGCAGCCACATTCATTCTTGGACCTTTCTTTTTCGAAGAGGCTACTCGCGACGGCCCTGTGACATGTGACGAAATGTGTAAATAGGTACACTTAATGTGTAAATAGATACAAAAGGATGCTCGAAACTTTTGTTGTACCCCATTTGCAACAGCGGCAATGTCTCGATTCAGTTACTTTTGTGCAAGATGGAGCGCCTCCACGCATTGGACTCTGTGTACGGCAGTTTCTTCGGCAACGTTTCACTAATGACAGAATAATCAGTTGTGTGGCCATTCGCCGGAACAGTCACATAAGAACCGAGATCTGTTGACTTCAGGGAGAAAGTAAATTTGATCCCGACAATAAAAATATGAAACCCTAGGTGACATTTTAACTAATTTAATGAAAACATAACAATTACTTACAGAATTACACAATCTTAACAAGAATACAGGCACACACGAAAATATGCTGCTACCAGCTAAGAAAACATTGGATCAACTGACTAACATCCTTTCCCAGCAAGCAGAGTTCAGAGGATGTCGGCACGTCGGCACGAACGCTAGTAGTTGTTTCCGTCCATGGAGTCAAAGAGAGTTTTAGGGATTGCTTCTTACGATCCCGGCGGCTGTTTGCAAGGCCGCTTTACGCTGTTAGGTTATCATGAGAGTTTTGGGGAATCAGTTAGTGATGGTACACAGTTTGTGGGGCTACACATATGAGTGTTTTTACGTAATGATGCCCTGTTTAAACCAGTTGGTTACAGTTGTGCGTTTTCGACACCCTGGCCATCTCGTTCTCCGGATCTTAATCCGTGATTTTTAACTGTGGGGACAGTTAATAAACCTTCTTTATCGAGGACGTATAGTAATATTGTCAGACTTGAAAGAAGGTATCACTCTGCATGTGAGAAACATTTCAGTCGACCAGCTACGATCCGCATTTGAACAAGATGTCGACAGACTGCAGATTTTACATCTACTAGAAGGGAACCATATTGAACAGCATTCCCTGCGTCGGTAAGGTGTTCGTCACGTGAATGTTTATTACGTTCAAATAAAATGTGGTTTTGTGTATTTTTAGCATATGTTCAATTGTACAGCGCCCTCTATCGGTGATTTCAGGAACTAAATATTTTTTTCGCGTAATCCTCTTCCCCCGTGTCTTGAATAGTATATGTACAAAATTTGAAGCCTTCACACTGAATAGTTCGATGTACAGAGAGCTCAGAGTAGGGTTATTTTAATTCTGGTCACCCGGTATTTATTAGACGTCGCTTTGGATTATTTTTAACTCAAAGTTGCTACTTTTTTTCACTTCGACAGATTTACGTTTCTGCCTTTCTGGAGTTCACCAGAATTTCCATTGAAAGAAGTAATACAGCAATCCCTTGGCGACGTTTAAAGGTAAAAGGAAATATGACTTAACTTAATAACACCTTGGTGCGTATTTACAATCTCAAAACAAGTTTTTTTTATACAGTTTTTTTTAAATTGTTTAATTATTCGAGGCCGCTTTTTATTATTTTTAGCACTAAGTTGCTGTTATCACTGTTAGCAACGTAAACGCAGACGATCTCAATTCTTTCCTTTCTCTCTGATTTGTTCTCGTATCAACGATTTCTATTGGATATCTTATTAAAAGTTACTATTGGCTCTATCTGGGATTCTGTATAAGTTTATAAATACAAGTGATGTTCTTTTGATGTAGGATTACGTTCCTCTATATTAGTCCTCCGGAACGCAAGAGTTCAGACGCTAAAGCCGTCCGTCGTCGCGTTATAATTTTGGCAGCGTGCCAAACCCAGTCTGTATCGCTTGGGCAACCAGTAAACAGTTAAACAAAAAAGTAACAAAATGCGTCAAAATTTTGACATATATATATATATATATATATGTGTGTGATAATAATCACATTTGGAAAATTTAGCACAAGGGAATTGATGCGCACAACTTGGAGAGATGCAGTCGGGCGTAGTGTTGATCCAGGGAAGCACTTACGAAATTTAGGAGATAAACACATGGAGCCATAGAAGAGGAACCCAGATTTTAGTCGATATCCAGGAAAATCACCTTTATTCAATTATGAAGCATCGCGAAGGCTGCAGCGGCCACATGACTTGTCCGGCGTCCATGCCAGGACAGGACGTAAAAACAGCAGTGCTTACATTGGAGAGTTAAGAGAAAAGCGTTGTAACCACCGGACTGTGGACATTAGGTCCGACAGCAACAAGAGTTAGAGACGAAGAGAGAGAAAAGTCTTCTGTTCATGCAATATTAAATGGGTGTTTTGCGATATTGACGCCAGAGGGCCTAAACTACTTGATTTTTAATTGGACGACTTCAGATTCGTAGAGTTCACGTGTCCACTTAAGTTTATCGGGGACTTTACTGCTAGATCCCACGCTTGATAGAACTGCGAACTGTTGACCTGGGCATAGGATAAGTGGCCATAAAGTTCTTGCAAAGTGGGTTTTTTGACGTTATAGAAGACATAATTTCAGAGTGGCCCGAGGGCTCTTCAAGAATTTTGACACTATACTGACATTCGGAATCTCATAACTTCTAACACTCATATCTGGGGATGTTATTGAGTTCAGATATTTCACATGCCTGCTTAATGATCTGCAGGGCTACGATAAATTATCTCATTTTACTTTTAGGTTGCAATTTTTGGAAAAGGGGTCGTACTTTATTAACAATAGAATATGCTTTAAAGTAAAGTAATTTAGGAAGACGCGTTTTCATGTTACACACACACACACACACACATATATATATATATATATATATATATATATATACATATATACATAAAAAAGAGGCGCAACGATAAATAATCCTACGTTAATAAACCGCGGTAGTTTCGCTAGAAGAGACTACCTAAAATTATTTTTTCAGTCTGCCTGTGTAAATCTGTCTTGTAGCTTGTATATGTTTGACCTACTGTTAATACATGTCTAATTTCCCGGTCCATGGAACTCTTTTAATTTAACGCAGTTGCCTGTTCACAGAATCCGTCAACGTCAGCGTAAAATTTTTTAACCAATCATATACCAATCTTTAACCCATTTAACCAATCAGCGCCAACGGAATTTTTAACGCTAACGCTAACGGATTATAGAATCCATCAGTGTCAGCGTTACTCGTATTGAAATATATTTAACCATTTTACAAACCTCCAAACGATTAGCAATGAAATTGTTAAGACCTGAGATTGGTTTAAAATGTCTCAATACGAGTAACGCTAACGCTGACGGATTCTATGTGAACAGACCCTTATTCTAACAATCCCTTCTACAGATTTACGTGCCTTTCTTAAGTTTGTCAAAATTTCCAACAAGGCAAGTAAAATAGCAATAATGCCATTGCGACGTTTAACAGAGGAAGAAAAAATGCATTTAGTCAGTGACACCTTGGTGCATATTTAAAATATTCTAACCAATTTTTTAAAATGAATTTATTTTTATTTATTTATTCATTCGACATCGCTATTTATTACTTCATGCACTAAGTTGCTATTGTAATCAATTTTATAGATTTACGTTCAGGACTTTTTAAAGACCGCCAAAATTTACAATAAAGCAAGCAATATAGCACTGCCATTGCGAAATTTCAGTCACTGTTAAACACAGTTTCTTCACACATTTATAGTCATATGATAAATATTTTTTACCCTATTACATTTTCTATATCGTCCTTCATTAAATTGCTTCAATTGCATGTTTCTCATTTATGCCTTACTCGCATTCACACATTTATATCTTATAAGTTATCCTTCACACTTTTATACACGTTATGCGCGTTATTCATATTCACATTTGTACGTTATACGTTATATACCGTTGTAAATTTTCTGTTTCGTTCTTCATTAAATTGCTCCAATTGTATGTTTCTCATTTATGCCTTACTCGCATTCACACATTTATATCATATAAGTTATCCTTCACACTTTTATACACGTTATGCGCGTTATTCAAATTCACATTTATATGTTATACGTTAAATATTTTTTACTCTTGTTAATTTTCTATTTCGTCCTTCACTAAATTGCTGTATTGCTTGGCGACGTTAAACAGAGGAAGAAGAAATAATTAATTGAATCAATTACACTTCGGTGCGTACTTTAAAGTTTTTATTATAGCTTTTTATTTATTTATTTACTTTTGGAAAAATAACCTTTAAATAAATAACCAACGATAAGAACAGTATGCAGTCGAACCCCGTTATAGCGTACCTGGTATATAACGAACTCACGGATATAACGAAAATTTTGGTCCCACCGTTTTCCTATTTTACGTAATTTAATTAGTATTGTGTCAGTTTAATGTAATCAATTGTAGTCGATTTATGATCCTTTTTAATAGATTTTATCATTTTTCAACACATCATTATTGAATACACATTGCAACTATTAAGTTATACATTTTGTGAACTCTAGTATTTTTCTTAATGGTTCGGATATAGCGAACCACCGGATAAAACGAACAAAACCCTTGGTCTCTGGAAGTTCGTTATAACGGGGTTCGAGTGTATAAAAAAAGAGAGTGAACTTTGTGGGCATAACCCTTTACTTTGCGATGTGAGTTTTACAGCACTGTTGTAATTCTGGGTGCAATTTTGAGTTTCGAATAATTCAGGTGAGAACCCGGAAGGAAGCAGTTCCGGGAGATTTCCCAGTTTAGTTCAATTGTAAGAAAATTTGTTCGCGCTCAGTGGGATTTCACTACTCCAGATACCACCTGTCACTTTCTTTCTATTGTGAACGGGAGAGTAATGGATTAAAAGAGATGGATTGAAGATGCGGTCAACCTTTTAGGATTTAACTGTCGAAACCGCACACAACCCTTTACTGGATTCCTCGGAGGCATTTTCCCACGACAGGGGAGCCTTCAGAAAGAGGTGTATACTGTAGCTTGCTACAGCTACACGGAACTTAGGCTATACGTTTTCTTCTTGTTTCACGTAATTGGAATGTACATTTCATATTTTTATCTGATAATACGTATTCTATACCTTTAGAGGCACGATGCTGAATTTTTCCAAAATGGTGGTTGGTTGGTTTAGGTTTAATGGCGCAACGTCCAGGAAGGACAAGCTGCGCCTAACACATGTCAATATCAGACCTCCACACGGTCTCCAAAATGGTGTTCTCTTAAATAGTGCAAAAAGCTATTAAAGGGGCCCTGTGTTAAATGAGATCGCTTAACTATTCACTTGGCGTGACTTTCTATGAATCATAGTGTCACATTATTGAATTTTTTTTTCAACTTAAGCACAGCTGACTACACAGGGCTGCTTCGACGCTCTGAAATCTATGACTTAATTAAGCCGTGTCATGATCTTCACCCAACAGATTTCGCATTCCCCTTTTCTTGAGGTAGATCAAAAGCAATAACCAGGCTATGTCATAAACTTCACTAGTAAATTTCGCTTTCTCCTTCTCCTAAGAAAGATACTATTGTATCATGAACCTCACGAATAAGTTTCGCATTATCCTTTGTATGAGGCAGACCAAGCCATAACCAACCGTGTAACGAACTTCACTAATAAATTCCGCTTCTCCCTTTTTGATAGGTGTGGGGGGGGGCATGCTATATCATGAACTTTACTAATAAATTTCGCATTCGCCTTATCCTGAGGAAGACCATGTCATCACCAAGCTATGACACGTACTCCACGAATAAATTTCACTTTCCCCCTTCTCCTGGGTGAGACCACGCTTATGTCGTGAACTTCACAAAAAAGTTTCGCATTCTCCTTTTCTCGATGGAGACCAAGCCATAACCAGGCTATGTCTCGAACTTCACTAATAAATCCCGCTTTCTTCCTCTCCTGGGGGAGATCATGGTGTACCGCGAACTTCACTAAAAAGTTTCACATTCTCCTTTTCTTGAGGGAGACCAAGCCATTATCAAGCTATGTCCCGAACTTCACTAATAAATCCCGCTTTCTCCCTCTCCTAGGGGAAACCAAGGCCCAACCAAACTATGTCAAAAACTTCACTAATAAATCCCGCTATCTCCCTCTCCTGGGGGAGATCATGGTGTACCGCGAACTTCACTAAAAAGTCTCACATTCTCCTTTTCTTGAGGGAGAACAAGCCATAACCAAACTATGTCACAAACTTCACTAATAAATCCCGCTTTCTCCCTCTCCTGGGAGAGATCATGGTGCACCTCGAACTTCACTAAAAAGTCTCACATTCTCCTTTTCTTGAGGGAGACTAAGCCATAACCAAACTATGTCAAAAATTTCACTAATAAATTCCACTTTCACCCACTCTTGAGGTAGATTCTACTGTACGTGAGCTTCACTAAAAAGTTTCACATTCCCCTTTTCTTGGGGGAGACTAAGCCATTACCAAGCTATGTCCTGAACTTCACTAATAAATCCCGCTTTCTCCCTCTCCTGGGAGAGATCATGGTGCACCTCGAACTTCACTAAAAAGTCTCACATTCTCCTTTTCTTGAGGGAGACTAAGCCATAACCAAACTATGTCAAAAATTTCACTAATAAATTCCACTTTCACCCACTCTTGAGGTAGATTCTACTGTACGTGAGCTTCACTAAAAAGTTTCACATTCCCCTTTTCTTGGGGGAGACTAAGCCATTACCAAGCTATGTCCTGAACTTCACTAATAAATCCCGCTTTCTCCCTCTCCTGGGAGAGATCATGGTGCACCTCGAACTTCACTAAAAAGTCTCACATTCTCCTTTTCTTGAGGGAGACTAAGCCATAACCAAACTATGTCAAAAATTTCACTAATAAATTCCACTTTCACCCACTCTTGAGGTAGATTCTACTGTACGTGAGCTTCACTAAAAAGTTTCACATTCCCCTTTTCTTGGGGGAGACTAAGCCATTACCAAGCTATGTCCTGAACTTCACTAATAAATCCCGCTTTCTCCCTCTCCTGGGAGAGATCATGGTGCACCTCGAACTTCACTAAAAAGTCTCACATTCTCCTTTTCTTGAGGGAGACTAAGCCATAACCAAACTATGTCAAAAATTTCACTAATAAATTCCACTTTCACCCACTCTTGAGGTAGATTCTACTGTACGTGAGCTTCACTAAAAAGTTTCACATTCCCCTTTTCTTGGGGGAGACTAAGCCATTACCAAGCTATGTCCTGAACTTCACTAATAAATCCCGCTTTCTCCCTCTCCTGGGAGAGATCATGGTGCACCTCGAACTTCACTAAAAAGTCTCACATTCTCCTTTTCTTGAGGGAGACTAAGCCATAACCAAACTATGTCAAAAATTTCACTAATAAATTCCACTTTCACCCACTCTTGAGGTAGATTCTACTGTACGTGAGCTTCACTAAAAAGTTTCACATTCCCCTTTTCTTGGGGGAGACTAAGCCATTACCAAGCTATGTCCTGAACTTCACTAATAAATCCCGCTTTCTCCCTCTCCTGGGAGAAATCATGCTGTACCGTGAACTTCACTAAAAAGTTTCACATTCTCCTTTTCTTGAGGGTGGGTTCGAGTCCCACTGTTGGCATGGATGTTTGTAGCCGTTCGGAATCGACTTTAAACTGTAGGTCCCGTTCTAATTAGCCCTCGTGTAGCAAAAAGTTGACCGTTGCGTTCCAAACCAAACCTTTTCTTGAGGGAGACCAGGGTGGTAGATCCTGCTATACCTTGAACTTCACTTAAAAGTTTCACATTCTCCTTTTCTTGAGAGAGACCTAGCCATATGCAAGCTAATTCATTATCTTCATTTATAAATTTTGTCTTCTCCCCCACATGAAGGACACCAAGCTATGCCATGAAATAAACTTCGTATTTTCCCTCTTATAGGGAACACTAGCGATAATCCCTGTGGGAAAAAGAAAAAACGAAGTTACGCTATTTTTGTGGATGACTCTATAATGACTCTTTTACCACACTTTCTCACAGTTGTCAATTTGTTTTTCACCTAAAAAAGAAATAACTGGCTAAAAATAAACTGCTTTGCAACCAGGTGTACTGACAATCCCCATTATAATAAGAAATGTCATAATATTTTCTTAAAAAAGGACCGCAAAATATCATTTATTCTCACTGATTATTTAGACTCGTGCCAAGTTAGCATAAGAATGTAGTCAGGTATGTCAAAAAGTTATCCTTCTTTTGAGTGGTATTGCGGGTTTAAGACCCCCCCCCCCCTCCCCCCAGAATGTCGACATCATAATTGTGTATCCTACCTATTGAATTTGCCTTTCAAATGGAATATTAAATTCCACGCAGATTTTATAACATTGTACTAAGCTATAAAGTGTGAATTGTATACCAGCGATGAATCACAATGTGAAAACACTAATATGTAAACAACTATTTTTTGCAATGTTAATAAAGAAAAAATCAGTAAAAATTTTAAAAACAGAATAAATTCAAGCACAAGATAAGTAATAGAGTACAGGGAAATTTTTAAGTGAATTTATATTTTTCAAATTCGTTTTCAAGGAATTAATTTACCGTTTTGCGATGTAGCTACTCCCTACAGAGTAAAAATTCTAATTTTTATTTCCTTTAAGACTGTGGTAAAAAGAATCAATGATTTTTTTTTCTTTAATTTTAGTTGAACCTGAGGTAAAAACTTTTTTAAGTTTTTACTCTTTTGCCGTTTAATTTCATTGTAAATTGTACAAATTTACATTGAAATTTATCTGTGAAAACACTTTAAAAATTTATGATTTTAGCTTGACATCTACGATAAAATTGCGCTAAAAATTTTATGGTCTTTACGTTAAATTTGCTGAAAAACATCAATTGACAATTTTAGGGTTTAACCATTAAATTAATAGCAAATTACTGCTAACCAAAAATGCCAGTACTAATCGCTTTTTTACAAGATTTTTTTAAATTGTACATACAGAGTTTCTATACACCAAATTTCAGTTTGGTAATATTCTTTTTAAATTTCAAAAGAATGCTTCTCTGAACCTCATTGACATGCAACTTTCGTAATTTATACTCGTACAACATAAAACAATTTGTATGTTAATTATTTTATTTTTAACGCAGAAACCTTCAATATAATTCGGATAGGACTACATGTTAAACGTTCCTATGTTTATAAATGTATGTTTTATGAATAAAACGCTTATTGTAAAATACCTGTATAGAACAAAATCGCGTATTGTTTTACAGTATAAGGATTTATATTGAATGCGAAACTCTAATTTTTGAGTTTTGAAAATCACTTTTATCATGCCTAGTTTCCTGTATGAAATATGTAATATGTCTTTGAACTTACATCATTATAGATTTTCATTTCATCTGACTATTTGGGAACCTATTCTGTTACAGTTTTTAAGTTATTTTAGAGGACATTTTTTTTAATCTTCGAGCTTAATATTTGTTAATCTATGAATTTTGAATCGTTAGTTGTAAGTTCACTTTCATTTATTCGTAATGGATTTACTAAATCGGTTAATGTTTCATTGTACTATAAATAGAAGTTTAATTCAATATTTCTCAACCTTTCATGTTTTAAAAGAGTAAGATTTTACAGAAGTTAATTTCCGCGTCTTTATAATGATATTTTGAAAAGAAACCAAGGAGCCTCTATGGATAGAGATTAAATGCGTAACGCTTTCGTGAAAAAAAAAAAAAAAATTCATGTTCAATAATGTTAAAATTTTCTATTTATTGAGCTGAACTCGTGAAATATTTGAAGTATAGCATCTAAACGGAAAAAGTTATGAAGTTCCTTATATAGTTACATAATCTCACACGAGCTAAACTTTGGACACATATTCTTAAGGCTGCTGTGTAATAACCCTATTGGATTCGCTCACCTCATTGTTAACCTATGGGGAAAATGTGTGTACTATTTACAGCTACATAAATGCCGATAATCCAATAAAAATGGTATTTTTCATATAGCCTGAAATTTTCTGCACCTTGCAACAGGATTAAATTTATAAATTTCGTCCATCAAAGGAATTGAGGAGCATTTAAAACAAACTATACCAGATTTTTTCCCCAGAATAATTTAAATTTTAAAATATTATCTGCATTTAAAAAAAAAACGAAAAGTGCCAGAAGGTGTAAAAAATTTTTCTCTTTTACGTAGCACTATGAAAAAAAAATTCAGGTAGTCTCTTCTAACGAAACTACCTCGGGTTGTTATTAACGTAGGTTTACTTTTACTACTTTTATTTATTTTTTTTAAAGCATTTTGGTACTTTTCTGCTTAGCTGTTTACTGCTACTGGGTTTGGCACGCTGCCAAAATTATAACTCGCGACGGACGCTTGAATTTTTTTCTTTCCGGAGGACCGTTGTTGAGGAACGTAATCTTACGTTAAAAAAAACCTTTCAATACAAGTCAGGAATTTTAGGACACATTTTCTCCATAGGTTAACATTGAGGTGAGCGAATCCAGTTCGGTTAATATACAGTATAGCCTTAAAGGATTTTCGCGTATGAAATGAATTCAATCCATTGGACGTGCTTGTGGAACCTCTGAAAACACAATAACCCCCCCCCCCCCTTATTCACAAACATATTGTTTGAGAAGCTAAAGGAACCAACCCCCTTTCTCCCACACTGTGAAGCACTCAGCCATAAGTAAGTCCCAGACCACATTATAAAAAGTGGGCAGAATGACCTCTACTGTGACCACTGTGCAAAATTTTCTCACGAAATCCAGTTATCTGCATGCCTTTGAGCTAAAAGAAAATGTTTTTAAACATTTGACTCTACCACTGAGTGGTGAAATTTATTGCCTAGTTCTAGATCAGGGGTTTCCAACTGGCGGCCCGCGGTGACTTTTTTTGCGGCCCCCGAAGACTTCTAGAAAAATTATTTGCAGCATCAATTAGATATTCTTAGTTAACGAAAAATGTTTTTGTAAAAATCTTTGTTTTCAAATGCTGTTCATTTACAAAAAAAAGATTGATTTTCCCTCGAATTCCATGAAAAGTAGGGTGTCCACTCATGTTCTATTTCATACCCCCCCCCCCCACACTTCTTATTTGACATTTTTTTTGTGTGTGTCTGTGTAATTTAACGAAAGTTGGCCAGTTATAATCAAGGTCGTTGTTGGAGGTTCATCCTCGAATTTTTAAAATTTTTTAAAAATTCGAGGAGGTTTATCCTCGAATTTTTCATAGTACATACTAAACACAAATTCTCCAAATCCCCCTCCATCAAGAAAAAAAGTCCTGGGTATGGTCCTGGTTAAATTGCGGCCCGCCACTAGACAGGTGTTTTCGATTGCGGCCCTTGGACACTTGTTAGTTGGAAACCCCTGTTCTAGATGCTATAACAATGAGATTTACAATTTTCTTTCCTGTCCCCTCCTGTGCAATTAGCAATTTGCCTGACGCTGAATATCACTCGAGTGATGAATGATAACCTTTCAGATAATATGCACGTCTGTAGGCTGATGATACGTGGCATTTCATGTTCTACTATAATATGCATTATCTATATATATAAAACAGTTCCGTAATTGACTGACAGATAACGCACAGACCAAACCGCTGGAACTAAAGGGCTGAAACTTTGCATTCTTCTTGGACTTTTTAAATTTAAATTTTTAAGCTGTTTTTGTAACATTTTTTAAGTTTGCATTTAAAATAATAATCTGAGGGTTATAAAATTTACATCACGAGAAAGATCATAAAAATTCCTTTAAAATAAAATCTTTTTCGAATCTTTACCTCCATTTTCTGATTTTTGGTGAATTTTTAAAGACTAATTTTTAGAATTTATTTTACTAAATGCTGATCACGTGTTTTCTTTTTGTGATACTTTAAATTAATTTTGCGTCACGTGCATAACAAAGAAATAAATTGCGCAAAAATATATTAAAATACAGTAAAAGATAAAATTTAACCCCTAGACTAACTGAGATGGAAGTTTTTTAAGAATTTAATTCAAATGTTTTATGGATATTAAACATACAAATTAATTGCATACATTGACCGTTGTATTTAATTTGAATATTTTCTTCTATATTATTTTGTCTTTAAAAATATCAGCCACGAATTAATTAATTATATATATATATATATATATATATATATATATATATATATATATATATATATATATATATATATATATATATATATATATATATATTTATTTATTTATTTATTTAGCATTAATTGCATACAATGACCGTTGTATTTAATTTGCATGTACTCCGTAGCGAAGCACGGGTATTCAGCTAGTATATATATATAGTAGTCAGCTAGTACGGGTATAGCTATAATATGCGTTGTGCTATAATATGCATTGTTGTGCTGCAATATGCAGTTGTATAGGATATAACTCCACACTTCTATGGTATTTTTTAAAGAAAAGTTTGGTAATAATAGTGATTTTCGTTGATCTTTATTTTCTGGCAAGATTCCTTCATTCTTTCTCGCAAAGAATACTTAATAATTTATTGCATCATAAATTTTTTGTCGTAATTTTAGAATTGTAGTATTCGAATGCTAATTACTGGTAGAAAAAAGTCTTGTATTCATGTCATTGGCACAATTAGTCACACGTAAGTAATAGCTGATAGCAATCAATGGTGAACGGTTTTCTGATCCAATTTTCTTTAAAACTGAGCCTCAACCAGTATGTGATTGCACATGGGGAGTAAAGTGCTTACATATGTACATTTCCAGCATTACGTCTTTAAGCATATCACCCACGTTCCGATGAAAGCCGAAATGTATTTGGCGCACTTTCAGTCCCGAGACAGTTTCCACGCAGAGTATAATCCACGAAAATGCGCGAACCTTAGACGTCGAAGGTAGGTTGTTAAAGGCATCTTTTAAGGGCTTTAAGAGCTCGTTCCCGAACCCTTTTCAGTCATATCCCCGAGAGGTCTGGGTTATAAGAGCTTCCCCCTTAACTCCTGAAACATCGACCGAGTCTCTGTAAACCGACCGTGCTCCAAGTTCATCCCTTTTTAACGATGAGAAGTTGGAGGAGGCTTAAGTTTTACGCTTTTACCGTTATTCTTTCACTGACTCTTCTAACTCAGGTATGCTAAGATTTCAATATAACGAACACTATTTTTCTAATCCAGTGGTTTTTTTTTTTTTTTAAATTTTCTAATATCTTTTCTATTAACGAGGGCCAAGGAGGTTCAGACACCCTTGGAAGTCCCCTGCATGACATCACGAAGGGAGAAATATAATTTTCGAAAAAATACAACGAATGCGTCAACTTTCGTTTTCCACAATATGGAATCATAAGGGAAGTAAACAAAAACCATCAAAGTTGGTACAAATCTCTGAAGTTTAAGGTAGACAACTTCCTCACTTCCCGAAATGTAAAGCCGTTTGGTACCAACAACGGCTGGTTATTTCTAGTATAAACAATATTTATTTCTAGTATAAACAATTTCAATACAACCGACTATTCTAATCCAGTTTGGTGCTATTTTTTTAACGTCGGATTACGTTCATCCATAACGATCCTCCGGAAAGCAAAATTTCAGACGCTAAAACCGTCCGTCCGTACCTAGCGAGTTATAATTTTGGCAGCCCACCAAACCCAGTCTGTATCGCTTGGACAAGCAGTAAACAGTTAAACAGAAAAGTACCAAAACGCGTCAAAATTTTGACATACATACAGTGGCTCCCAAAAGTGTTCGTACACTTACGATTTTCAATGAAATAGGGGTCTATCCATTAACTAAAATGAATATTTCAGAATGGGTATTTAATAATAAGATCTATAATCTATTCTTAACAAAACTACTTGAGATATTTTGAAAACATGGTAAAACATTATTTTTAAGAAACCAGTAATCAAAAAGTAACAAAAACTTTATCTCACTAAAGTACACTGAAATATTTTCGGATAAACTCATATTTAAAATTATCGTCTGGCGCTTTATTTTTACTTTTGAATTGTGGTGGCATTTAAAATATTGTTTGGCTTTAATTTTTGCTTGCCTACTCCGTAACATTCTATTTATTATTTAAAAATGGCTCATAGTCGTAAAGAAACAACAAACAGCATTCGAAAATTAATTATTTTCCATCATAGTAGTGGTAAATTAGTTCGGAATATTGCTAAATTGCTTAATTTATCCCATTCTACTGTGCAGTATGTGAAAAAACGCTTTAAAGAAGAAAATCAGATCGAAAACGGATAGAAAAGGTCGTCCGGCAAAGTTAACAAAACGTGATCAGAGATTTATAATTAGAAAATTTGTGACAAATCCACGTTTGAGTGCTGTAAAAGTTTCTACAGAATTTGATGAAACATTTTCTACTTCAATTTCACCTAAAACTGTTCGACGAATTCTCAGAGCAGCTGGATTACATGGGCGTTCTGCCCGTAGAATTTTTTGTGAGTGAGAAAAACAGAAAGCTTAGGCTTTCCTTCGCACTATCAATGAAAAATAAGCCCCAAACGTATTGGAATAATGTCATATTTGCCGATGAAAGCAAGTTTTAAATTTCTGGTTCCGATGGGCATATAATTGTATGGAGAAGAAAAAATGAGGAACTTAATCCCAAGAACTTAGTAGGAACAGTTAAGCATGGCGATGGAGGTGTCCTTGTATGGGGGTGCATGTCAGTATCAGGACTAGGTAATTTGGTATTTATTGATGGCATAATGAATCACGCTGTTTATATAAATATTTTAAGAGACAATTTAAAATTATCAGCCCAAAATATGGATATTGGAAACAACTTGGTTTTTTATCGAGAGAACGATCCTAAGCACACGGCTCTCAACGTTCGTCTCTGGTATCTCTATAATTGTCCACAAGTTTTGAAAACACCACCTCAATCGCCAGATTTAAACCCAATAGAACATATTTGGGGAGAACTGGAGGTTGGAGCACGAGAACACGACATTCACACGAAAAGCGAACTAAAAACAATTATAATGGAAGAATGGATGAACATTGATGCAGAAATTACAAAAGAACTAGTGCAATCTATTCCCAGACGTTTAAAATCTATTGTGGATGCTAAAGGATATCCTACTAAATATTAATTTAACGAAAAATTAGAATATTTACTAATACGCAGAGATTTTTTACAAGAGTACGATGACTTTTGTGAGATAAAGTTTTTGTTACTTTTTGATTATTGGTTCCTTAAAAATAAAGTTTTACTATGTTTTTAAAATATTTCATGTAGTTTTGTTAAGAATAGATTATAGATCTTATTATTAAATACCCATTCTGAGATATTGATTTTAATTAATAGATAGACCCCCTATTTCATTGAAAATCGTAAGTGTACGAACACTTTTGGGAGCCACTGTATATAGATTAACGATGACCTGAGGGGCTCAACCACCCTTGATGATCCCTGCGTGATGTCATGAAGGTAGGACAAAAAATGTTAAAAATATAAAAGTTAAAATGTTAAAAATATGAGTTTAAAGTACAACACACAAACTTCCCCACATCCCCCAATGTAATCTTTCACCAACAATTTATCTAGAACAAACAATTCCAATATGACGAACACGTTATAACTCAGTCATGCTATTTTTTATAAATCTATCTTCTTTTAACGAAAATTAAAGAGCCTAGACACACCGTACATAGGCGTAGCGTGCTTTTCACTTTTGAGGGGGCCCGAACTGAATTCAGTTAGGACCCTCCTCAGCGCATTGACTGCTGGACAGTCCTTAAAATATGAAATAGTATTATGATTTTTTTTAAAAATTGAATAACAAGAGAATTGATGTTTGAGTAGTATTCAAAAGTTATACAATGAGAAAATTAAATATAATATAAATAAAACGAGAAAAAAAAATATAGCATTGAATTTTTGTTACGGATCATATCATTGTTAAAAACTATGTTAAGGCTAAAAACATAATCGCAATCTTCAGTTTCACAGTTTCAAAAAGCAGAAAAATACCAACTTTCTTAAAAGTTTTCTACAATTTTCCAATTTTAACTAAACTTCTAATAACGTTTTAATTTATTTCAAGTTAAGTTGGAGGGGCACGTTCCCCCCCCCCCCCCCCGGGGCTACGATTGTGACCCCGGATGACCCCCTGTATGTTTGTCATGAAGGGAGGTATAAAAACATTCCAAAAATTATAACCAATGAGCAATCTTTTATATTTATAATCCGAGGATTGGCATTCGATCAAAAATTGGAATTCATCACAACATTAGTTCAGTGGGTAGTTCCCCTCCTTGGAAAATTTGGTGAAGTCGGATTTAGGTGCCTCTATCATGACTGTCTGCCGGAATCGGGATTCAAACAAGCGTTTCAAAACCAGGATGGAATTCAACCACTTGAACTATTTAGACAATGAAATTAACCTATTTCTCACATCGTAGAATCATTAGGGAAGTAAAAAAAAAAAGCTATCATAATTGGTATTTAACTTTTCATGTGTAAGGAACAGCTCACTAACTTCCCCCAATATTCAGCGATTTGGTATACCAACAAACGGTAAGCTAACGGAATCACAACGTGTTATTGCGATACTTTCATATTACTTTAAATGAAGCCATGGACTTCATGAGCTTCGGAAATGGGCAACGAGCGAAAGGGATGGGGAAGTGAGTAAGATTAAAAAAGAAGAGGAGAGAGAGAGAGAGAGAAAGAAAGAAAGAAAATAATGCATAATAATAAATAAAGGAAAGAAAGAAGAAACCCTTGGCGCCTAGGCTTTCCTATCGTCGATGAATTTAACATGAAGTTCGGAAAGTAAACGCTGAAAATCGTGGTCTACTTTCGCCGGGGTAAATGCTCTCGAAGAAAAAAAATAAGTAAATAAATAAAAGTTTTCTTAAAAGATCTTTATTTCAAGATAGCCGAGTTTGACTTTCGCGTTAAAAATTTAGATCGCTTTTGACTAATGTAAAGCGAGTCCATAATGCCAAGGCACACATACGTCTTGCTCTCGAGGCAAAGTAAATATTCCCCATATTGAACCTTAATAATGCCAAAAGCAACATTGCAACATCCATGGTTTATGGGGTAAAAGGCCCTCGTGAGTTCCTTTGCATCCCCTATCCCTTGCGACCGTAATAAAATCGATCTTGAACTACAAAGACAAAAGTGAGAAAATAAAGGTCTGAACGCAGTAAAGTTCATTTCTTGAGCGATGAACTTTGGCTTTTCACAGAGGAAGGGGATGAATTCAAGCCACATGCTTGGAAAACCTCTAAAAACTCGCTCGCTCGCTATCATATGTCCCTTGACCGGCAGAATGGGTGCGACTTCGGTTTTAGCACCTGCTATTGGGCACCATAAGGATCCGAGTCCGACTTCTGCCCTGTTGCCACCACATTTTAGACCGAGCTCGGCACCCCCACCTCAGGGGCGAGATCTTGCGGGCTTGTACCCTCCACCCACCCCTAGAAATCAAACAGAGAGACTCTCCACCCTGCAGATTTAACGTGCTCATACCCGGCTTAGCCACGAGAACACTCAGTGGCGGTATTCGAACCGAGCACCCTTAGTGCCGAATTCCGTCAGGATTAATCACTAGGGTGCCCCGGGCACGTGGGATTCGTCACAACTCGAGCCTTTACGGAAATATAACGAAATTTTGCTCAGAAGCACCAAAACTTCAATTTCAGCAGCATGTCAGCAATCTCACTTCAGAGACTCCATTACTAGCTTTCACAGATCTTCTGAAACGATGTTGTTGTGGCTGCCGTTGAGAATTTGGAGCCTTATTATCATAAATGAACGATTTTTGTTTTAAAATAAACCTCTCTAAAAAAGTACAGTAAAACTTCGTTTATCCGGACTAACTGAGAACATAGACAATCCGGATAATTCGAGTAATATGGGTAGTAAGCAAAACAAAATCGTTAACTAAGAAGACCGTTTATTACGAAAAAAAACTTATGTTTTGTAACAAAATTACAATTGTTTACAAGACATTAAAAAATATAATAATTACAAGATAAAAAGAACTTTTTATATACCACGTTTTTAAATTTTCTGTTGAATCATATAAACTTGACAATTCTATGTATTAATAAATACTTTTAAAAAAAAATTTTGATGAATTATCTCATCAACTTGAAAGAAAATGAAGTAAATTGGAAGTTAACTTGCGTTTAACTTTTAATTCCCGTTCCGGTCGATAGATGGCTGCACCAGTCTAAAAAATAAAATTACCTGAAAAATAATTCAGTTCTGCTTAAAGATGGCTAAAAGTATTTAAATAATGCATTGTCATCGTGTGCTGAGCTATTCTAAAAGTTTCGAATGTCTAGCTAGTCGGGAAGTTAGTTAAAAATCGATTGCAGGATTTGTACCGGACAAACACACACACACACACAAACAAACAAACAAGAAAGCGAGTTAATAAAAACATGGTAAAAATAACTTTTCTGAGTCAATCCGCGTAAACGCCCTGTGACACTCTAGTAAAGCTTTCTTAAACTCAACAAAAAGCATTTTTATTACCAGAATTTATTGTACAATCTGTGGAGGAACTGTACTTTGAATCAGTTTAAAAAGAGAATATTTGGCGTACTTACAGTTACGTTCTTGCTATTACAGTTTAAAATTATTTTCTAATGTGAACATTAAATAATTAGAAAAAAGTCTACAAATCTGATCCGGATTATCCGGAGATCCGGATCAACGAGGGCCGGATAAACGAGATTTTACTGCATTTCACATAACTGCGAGCTTCTAAAAGAGCAGTGTTAAGTTTGTGAACAGTGTTAAACTAAAAAAAAAAAAAGAAAGCTATTTCTAAAATTCTGGGTTAAAACAACGTTATGAGAAATGGAGTTCACAGCGTGAGACTTTCTCACGATGATAATCAAAACGCTTCGACTTAGTCAGGGCTCAATTTAGAAAATTCTTGACTAATGGCACAACTTGGGATTGGGGATCCCCTAATACTGATGTGGGCGTAAAATTTCCAAAATTAATACATACAAAAAATAATCATGAATCATTGTGCAAGTACCATTTTACCAAGAACTGGCTATTTGAAGTACAGAATCCTAGAACATTATCAAATAACACAAAGCAATACAACATATTAACTTCATCATTAAAACACCAATACAATGCAACCAGCAAAACTTATTAATCCCTTATATACATTATAATATACATATGATAAACTATACATATAACTATACATATGATGAACCAATCCATCACATTTGAAGGGATATATAAAAAAAATTGCCATTAAAAAAGGTAAAATAATTTTTTTAAATTCAATTGGGAATTTTTTCTTTTAAAATGAAAATTTTGGGGGGCCCCCAACATTCGAGGGCCCCTAAGCCCGAACCTACCGGGCCTAATGGAAAATCAGGGCCTGACTTTAGTCCAACTTTTGTTCCGAGCAGATGGTTGCAGAGAGGTTTTTTGGTCGTTAAAAGACACTATGACAATCAATTAAATTACATCTAATGCTACTGTTGATTGCTAAGAATCTAGTAAGTCCTATGTAGCATATTTAGCGACTGTTGAAAAAATGATGAAAGCGGGCGAGATGTAATGCTACCCCGTGATCGCTGATCACGGAAGCATATGCTGGATATGTTTCCGAGCGGTTGAATCTTGTTGACGAATCTTTCAGTGAAACAGAAATCTCTAGGTGTGTGACTGTTTATATTACACCTACAGTTGGCTTGCTGTTAATATAACTCTGTCCAACCATTCGATTATCTGTATAACGACCATGTTTTCACTTTTGTGGTTGGATAAACATTATTTTGGAACTGTTGGTCTCAGTTGAACGCTTTGTGGTTAGTCCAGACTTCATTTGTAATAATCAACGACAACCGATTTCAATCGTTTTTGTGGACAATTTGGGGTTTGGCTAACCACTTAAGTTACTCGAGGGTAAAGTTTGGCGTACCACGACCGAAACAAATGTATTTTAAAACATAAAGATGCCAAATTCGGAATGCCACAGATTTCAGTATTGGATCTTCAGAAAGATTTACGCATTTGTTTCGACAAAGCTTCCTATATTCCACAAGATCAAAATTTCCGTTTCACGCATTTGGTAAAGTATATAGCAATACTGAATACATTTAAAATCAGAATATTAAATTCTAAGGGATATGTTTACCTTCCTTAAGAAAGAAGAATTTATAGTATAATGTTCCCATTTTCTGGCTTTTGGAACGAACAAAACATACGGCTTTACGAACTGGCTTCTAAAATACCAAGTTTCTGGCCATGATGTAGCGTATAAGACATAAAATTCCTTGTTTAAATATTCAGAATAAGGAGATATACCAATTTATTAACATTCAACTCCATGTGTTTTAATATAAAAATATTTTATTTATGTTGTTTAAAGGAAAGAGATGAACAGAGAGTCACCAACATCAACAAGCTTCTTTTCTTCTATTTTACGAGTTAGTTTTGCTATTTATTTTCGAGCTAAAGGTTTTTCTCCTGCAACGCTTTAACGAATAGTTCTGTGTGGAACGCAAAGCAAAATTAATTGAATTGACTACGTGCTTACTGTGCTTCAGTAAGCAAAAAACAACACATCGATCACTGAGCTGCTCGAACGCGCTTCAACAAAGTTCGATACAATTTTTGAAGTATAGAGCAACTTTAGTGTAATATTTGTTGGATTTCTTATAATATTTGTAAGCAGCCCAAAAAAGATACATAAAGATGCTGGGTACAAAATTACATTGAAACCTATTACGACAGGTAATGGGTTAATATCAATTTAACTATCGATGCTAGAGAAACAATAGACTGCTTTCCACTGATGTGTCTGATATATTGATAATCAAATCTACCTCAGCATGATATAGAATGATATTAAATAGTA
This sequence comes from Dolomedes plantarius, assembly GCA_907164885.2. Taxonomy (NCBI): domain Eukaryota; kingdom Metazoa; phylum Arthropoda; class Arachnida; order Araneae; family Dolomedidae; genus Dolomedes; species Dolomedes plantarius. Next base: position 28,847,044 of record OU015502.1, read on the forward strand.
CATTAGTTTAAGAGGGTAGATTTGTGACCAATCAGTTACATTTATACATTTTGCTGATTATCACCAGAAACCAACAGTATGGTTGGTTTATTTTGTACTAGCTGAAAACCCGCACTTCGCTACGGAGTACATTCAAATTAAATACAACGGTCAATGTATGCAATTAATGCCAAAGAAAATAAATAAATAAATAAATAAATAAATAAATAAATATATATATATATATATAAAAATCGTAAGGGTTATTTTTATAGACAAAATAATGTAGAAGAAAATATTCAAATTAAATCTAATAGGACATACTAAAGAATACAGTACAGTTTGAGGAACATATATTTTACTGTATTTTAATATCTTTTTGGATAATGTCTAATCGTCTGCCACATTAGCAAGGAAAAAAACGTTTTTTTGTCTATTTCATTGTTATGGACATGACGATAAATTTATTTAAAGTACCAGAAAAAGAAATCACGTAATCAGCATTTAATAAATTAATTTCTAAAAATTAATCTTTAAGAATTCACCAAAAAGCAGAAAATGGAGGCAAAGATTCGAAAAAGATTTCACTTTAAAGGAATTTTTATGATCTTTTTCGTGATATAAATTTTATAACCCTGAAATTATTATTTTAAATACAAACTTAAAAAATGTTACTAAAACAGCTTAAAAATTTAATTTAAAAAAATCTAAGAAGAATTTTTCAAAAATCGTTCTTAGTGCACCCTTACATTATAAGAAGAACCGCCATGCAAAATTTCAGCCCTTTAGGTCCAGCGGTTTGGTTTGTGCGTTGTATGTCAGTCAGTCAATCAGTCAGTCACTTACGGAACTGTTTTATATACTATATAGATTATACTTTTCAATACTGTAACTGGAAATGTAAATTTTCGTTGACAGTTTCTCTGCGTCATACATTTCTAAGTTTCTAAAATGCAGATGAAATGAACTGTTTCACTGATATTAATCTAAATCAAAAAGATTTTTATGTCTGTTGCTTATTTTGAATAGCACTGATAATTATTAATATTTGAAGAGAAGGAAATGGCAAACAGTCGGGCATTCTCTGTCTCGTACCTCTCTGAGATTTTTAAGTACAAAGCAACAAAAAGCTTGGCTGTTATTAACCGAAATCAAGAAGATTCTGTGAATCTTAGTACTTTAATTAATGATACTTAAAATCTATGTTGGGGGGAAACAATTCCGCAAAATAGTTAAAAGCCTGTTCTGTCTCGTACATTTCTACGATTTTGAAACACAGAAAAGAGCGGTTTGGTTCTTTTAAACAAGGATTTTGCATGTCCAAATAGTTTTATTGAATAACGCAAAAACTCTGGCTTTTTTTTTTCTTCTCTTTCTTCCGTTACCTTTCTAACGTTTTTAAAATGCATAGGAGAGGATCGGTTTGGTTAAAGTAACTAAAATCAAAAGGATTCCGAGTGTCCTGATATTCAATGACAGTAAATTCGTGAACTGTTTGGCATTTCTTCTCTCGCACCTTTTAATTCTTTTTTTTTTTTTAAATAAAGAAGAAATGGTTTCGATAAATTAACTAAAATCAAAAGGATTCGTAGGGTCCCAATAATGTAATGGATGCTTACAAAAAATTGTAAACAATTTGGCATTTCCTCTCTCGAGCCTTTCAATTTTTTTTCTCTTTTTTTAATAAAGAAGAAACGATTTGGATAAATTAACTGAAATCTTAAAGGATTCTGACTGTCTCGAAGATTTTATTTTAGATGCTACAAAAAAATTCGCATAAAGTTCGGCATTTTCTCTCTTTGTACCATTCATTGTACGCTTTTAAAATACATAAGAAACGGCTTGACGGACAGTAATAGATGGAAAAAGATTCTGCCCTGCTTTTTTTCTTTTTATTTGTACTTTGAAACACGATGTTAGAAAAGTATTTTTTTTTTTAAGTAACAGTTTTGTATTCCCTGTTTCGTACCTTTTTGCAGTTTTTAAAAATGCAGAAATAATTTTTTTTGACTGATATTAACTAGATTGAAAATAATTTATTGCAGTTATTTTACCCCCCAAAACAGTCAAGTGTATTTTTGATTAGGCTTTACATTAAATCTCACACCCTCTGTTGATATCACTTGAATACAAGCTTAAGGTTATTTGCTTTCGAGGATTGGCATTCATCATTTTCAATGCGAATTTTCTATGTAGCACTACATTCGAAATGTAAATTGCAGGTTAAATAATACCCTACTGAAAACATAAATTCACCGTATATAGAACCGTTAAACATCAAAGTCCACATTATGGCCTACTTTCAAACAGAACGGTTTTAAAACAAAACCTACGGACCTATTACTTCACGCATGTACAAGATCTATCCACAAGAATTCTTAATAAAAAACAAAACAAAAATAACTTCAAGGAGCAAACATCTTATTTACGGATCAGCTCGTAAGTTTTATCAATTACAGAAAAGCCTATAATAATTATGAATGGATGAATTAACTTCGGTTTTTATTCTCTTGATTTTTTTATATTTTTTATAGCAACTACGTCACCATGCAAGCTTACACTAAGCTTATTACAGTATTAAGATAAAAATCATCTCAATACGTTGTTATGCATTAGTGAAGCTTCAGAAAAAAAAAATACCAAATCAATATCTTGCAAGAGGACTAAGCGATCATAAACACCTAATCACAACACACTGCTACAAAACCAATAGAAAATATCACTAATTTTATAACAGATGCTATTTTTACTACAAAAAAAAAAAATAGTTTTAAATTGCAGGAACATTTTTATTTGAGGCTGTATAAATATAGCTAGCTAGCATGCGAGCAGGACAGGAAATATTTCCTTGACACTGTTAACATTCCAGCTGGCTTAACTCTGAACAGAGGGGTTTAATTTTATAAACAGTGTTAACATACATTAGTTGACACAAACCTCTTAGGAATATTATGAAATATTCCCGGATGTACTCTACCGCACCCTCCCCCCTAAAAACAACAACAAACATACGTCTATCTAGAACTTTTGATTTATTTTTCAGTTATTTTCAGCAGTTGAACTAAATGAATTTTTATTTATAACTCATTTGAAATGCTCTATAAATAAAGCAGAGTAAAAGCAAAGCCGTTATTTGAACGACCATTACAAGCAACTTTCAGTGACATTTAAAAGTAACTAAAAAAAATAGAAATGAAACAACTATATGGAAAAAAAAAGATTTAAAAATAGGCAACGAATTGTTATCGATTCAATTCATCATTTCTTCCTCCTGTGTTAAACGACGCCATGGCTTTGCTATATTACAATATTTTTATTGGAAATTTTGGCTAACTCGAAAGAGGCAGAAACGCAAATCTACCAATGTGGTAACAATAACACTTAAGTGCTAGTAAAATCTTGATATTGTGGTCTTGAAGCCCATATAAATAAAAAACATTCAGCAAAAATGCAAGGCTAGTTAATTTTTTTTTTATGAAGCATTGGAACGCTAGGTGATATGAAATGACCTTTGACCATTAAAATAGGTTAAAACATTAATCCTACTTTACTTAAGCTTTGGCACTACTGCAGAGGACAGTAATATACAAAGAAACTTCTACAGACGGTCAACCCTCTAAACGGCCATATTTTGTTCAGAACCAATTAAAGACTCCATAGAGCCAATGTTATGGAAGAAACCTCTTTTCGACGGCCACCCCTCAAAACGGCCACTTTTTTTCGGAACCATAACTGGCCGCCATAGAGAAAGTTTCACTGTATTTTAATGTCGTATTTTTATGCCGACATTTCATTTTATTATAGAAGGTAAGCATCGTTGTTGGTTTATATATAATAAAATAGTAAAAAAGAGACCAATTAGGTTAAATTTTTATTTTTAAAACCCTTATGCAAAATATTTTATGTCAATATATATTCAGAGTGTAATAATATGATAAGCAATAATCTAAATTTTTCCACCTGATCGATTCGACAATAATTATCATTTGATTAAAAATTACTATGAAAGCAGGATATTTTGTTTTGCGAAAAGAAGCTAACGAAAATTAAAAAAAGAGCTTATACACAATCAACTAAATTAACTTTTGATAAGAAAGTAAATATTTTCAAGCAAAGTATTGCTTTTTATGTAAATTAGCTAAGAGAATGAAGGAAAGTTTAATTAAAAATATAAGAATGGTTATATCTTAACTAGTGCCCCGTAAAAGTTTGCCCGTAAACAATTTTCAGGTACGAACAGAAAGAGAAATATGGTCTTACATTTTTAAGCGATGAATGCATATTAGAACTATCAAAATATTTATCAAGCATGAAGAATCATACAATAGGTCTCTGCTACGTAATCGTCACCATTGTGGAGTATTTCCCCATTATATTAATTTTAAAATCGGATAAAACCCACCTCCCCTGTTGCGTGGTTTTATTTAAAAGGAAAAGCTCAAATAAACCATTTGGATTTTTTTTTTAAAGATACGGATTACGTACTACAGTGCAAAATTATTTCACAGGGAAAATATTGTTTTTAAATTTAATGAACAATAAAACTAACCAATGAAGAATTATTAATTTCTAAGAGAAATAACACATTAGTAATTTAACTAAATATTATTACTGTAAGCTTCGTACTTAAAAAACCTAAAAGCCATACAAAAAAACAAAACAGTAGTTGATAATTTTTTTTCTAGCCTTTATCAAATCTAAATTTAAAAGAACAAATTTTTAATACTTAATAACCTTTGCAATTACACATTAAATATCTATTAGCATTTACTCTGAAGGCGAGCGATAACTGTGGTTAGATTCCCAACGCTTCCATAGATGGCGTTACTAGCTCCGTGTAAAAGGAAATTTTAACTTCATCCTGGCCATGGCATTCATTAATCAGACGCATCTGAAGTATTTTCTTCGAGCTATATTTTATGAAACAATTACTTCAAGTTATATTTATCATTATGATAATTATTTTCAATGACGAAATATTCAAATCTGTCACACGAAGAAATAGAAAAGCATTACTGCTATGAAAAAACGAAATTTTTTATTTTTTATTTTACTAATCCAAATAGATCAGAATAAAAAAAACTACCTACAAACGTAAAGAAATCAATCAATCGAACTTTCATTATCGCATTGCATTACTAATATCGGAATATTTCTAATAAACAACGAGTAATATAAACCAAGAAAATTTTCTGTAACATTTAAAAATTTTAATTAAAAAAATTAGAAACAAACAAAATGTTTTCTTAATCAGATATAATTGTAAGAAATTGCATATAAACAACTTTCTTTAAATTTATTCACTCGCAGATTTTGAATTCATGATATGAACTGATTTATTTCAAACTTCTTAAATATAGATGTAAAATGAATAGCATTTCTATTATGTTTATCAAAATTTCAAACCAACTTTATAAGGCCAAATTTGCTTCAAATTCAATGCACTGAAGAGTATGCAAAACTAAAATTGCAAAAATGTTGTGATTAAAATAGTTAAATCATGTACAGTAGAAACATTCTGTACACCTGAATAAGTGTTAAAAATATGAATTAATGCATAACAAAACTCATACAAACAGATACTTATTCAAGCAGTTATGTTTAGATAGAGATGAACTATCTTAGATAAGAATCCTATAAAAATGTGATGGCAAAAACATGATACTGCAGATGATTTAAAAAACAAAAATATTAAATATGGTATTCTGTATAGAATAAACTTTTAACTTTCATGACTTTAGCTTTTGAAAACACGAATAATTAAACCAAATATTCATGTTTTCAGAGACTAAAACAAGATTTTATTAATATCTCCTATAAACCTCTCAAATTATGATTAATACATATATATTTATTGGAAATAATATGTATGTCTAATATACACAAACAATGGTCTTTACAATCAGCAATAATAATGTTTCAGTCTATTCAGGTATTGTATGTCATAAGGGCCTATCTTAAACTTGTTGCTAAATTCGTTATATCACTATTTTCAGGTTTCAAAACATGAAATCAAACATGTAAAAAATATTAAAAATTACATTATATAACATGCTCTCAATTAAAGGAATTTTTAAGAAATAATATTTAAACTTTCATGAACAGTAAGTTTTTTTACATAAAATCGCAACACAATGCTAATGAAAATTTAAGGCTACTAAAATAAAAAAAATAATCTAAATTTTAAAACAAAGTTCTTGTTTTAAATGAATGTTATAAAAATTTATAAACAATACAAAATGTAAAAGTGATTTCAAAATAATTATCTATGAGTATCAAACAGTTTTACTTACTGAAATACTTGAACCATTGCAAAATGAACTTTCAGGGAATGATTATTTTGCTCTCAGAACCAAAATTTAGCTTTCCACATTATACATTAAAAATAAATGCAAGCACACATTTACATGAACAAGTAGCTTCAACATTTGTTACTGGAGAATTATTCACAAACTCAAATCCATAAACATTTGTGTAGAATATAATATGATTATGTATTATGAAAAGAAATCCTTAGATTCCATTTTAAAATTATATAAGGTAATTGCTAAAACGCATATAATTATTGAAATGCTTACCATATGTATAATGATTATACATGTAATGAAAGCAGTAATCTACAGCAATACAACTAACAATTATGGACAATATTCTTGTGTTTCATGTCAAGTATTCTTAAACTGTTTAATAAAAGCAGAAAAAATATTAGCAATCAATTTAGGATAACATTTCTATACGAATGCAATGTTTCGTAATTATAGTGTAGAGAACATGATAGTTGTAAATTTTGACAAGGTCATTGCTAACCACTTAAGAGTCTAAGCTAAATATACATACTGTGTAAAAAATGCTTCATATTATGACACTGGGGTAAAAACTTAGAAATAATTTTCAAATTGAGAACAGAAATAACTTTTTCAAAACCTATGTAACCCGTGTGCATACTTAATTCAGTTACGGAATTACCTCTTATTTTCTTTCAATGTATGACAAGGGGGTGAAAAAACTAAATTAGTTGAAATTAAAAAAAAAAGCAGTCTTAATATTTCATATCATAACCACCATTTTGTTCTAAAATTTTATACAGAGCGTTTATGTTCACATAATAATAATAATAATAATAAAGTATTCAATAAGTAAATGCAATATATCCATTTAAATGACATGGTCTATAACACGTAAAACAGAATAGAAGTTAATAACTACTTACCTTTCATATTTAGCAAATTTCTCCTGAAATATTAAAAAGGGTTTGATGAAAAGTTCAGCGATTAACAAAGTTATCTTCTTATATATGTTCCATAGGTTGAAATTTTTCCCACATGTTAAAAATTGTTATTCAATTTCTCTTTATATTTTTCAGCGATAATTTGCGTATGAAAGTACAAGCAGATAGACCGATAAAAGAAAAAGAATAATTTTGCAAAATAAATGTACTATGTCATATTCTCTTACCTTTAATTATTGACATAAGGGTTATCCAAAGAATGAATTTTCCACATACGACTTCTGCGCAAATAAAGGAAGAAAATCATCGCTGCAGTTTTGTTATCATTAAGGATATTTAAATGTAAAACAAAACAAAGAAAAGCTCTTCCAGTTGAAATGAACTTCTCCCTGGTATTCTTTCTGAAATTTATAGATTATACTTTCCCATGCACGTCTAATTATAGTCAAATGAAATGACACATATTTATAATTATTTATAACCATATAAGAGACAAAAATACTGAATCTATATACTAATTTAGTACAAATATTCTACATTAAAAATGTTATCTTTGAATATTTCATCCTTAAACACTGTTTTGATCAGAAAAAGAAGCATAATTATCAATGTCAGAGAATATTTTGATATTTTTGCAGTTCTCTAAAAGCTACACATGACAAATAACTTTGAAAAGCGGATAAACTAAGTCATGGTTATTATACTGTTCAAAATAAATATCAGATTCAAGTAAAGCTCCTAATAACAGTACCATAAATAACAGAAGTCAACTGATTAATATAACACCTCTACAATTGAAAAATTAAAAATCAAAAACTTCACGATGCTGATGCGTATCATTTACCGGAAAATTTCAGAGCTAATAGAGAGCTTGACGACGATATCTGTAAAATGAAAGTATATAAACAGAAGTTCAAGGAGCAACAACAGTGCGTCCGCCATTACAGTGATAGATCAAATCTCCCGTGATTCCTTTGGCTGCGCAATCGCAGAAGATCAACCGGAACTTCCGCTCTTTCCCATCCATCAGGGGAGGTAGGCGTGGCTTGTGCGCGTGATTGACGTTCGAAATGCGAGCGCGACGCAGCGCCGTGATTGGTCGCCCTAATCGATGACGTCGTCACCGTCGCGGCATACGCTCATCTTTTATGGCGAAGTGGCTTGACTGGCATTATCGTTCAACCCACCTCGGTGCCGCTGCGGAGGAGCTGTCCGTCAAAGCCCATTCCCAATCAAAACACTCAATTATACGGCAGTGTGGTGGTGTCGTAAGTGTGTTCCCGCGCGTTTTATGGATGTTCGGTGCTCCCCGAAACAGTTTTGCGGTGCTGAGCTTCGGTCGGGGCCCTAGCTCGGTCTGAAAAAAAGTCTAGGCCCCCCCTGCCTGTGTAGAATGAACGATCAGCAAACGATGATGCATCCAGTATCGCAAATGCCTTCAGCGAGCATGGCCGGTCATGTTGGGGCCCAGCACGGCTATGGACTGGCCCAAACGTCCCATGTCCCTGGGTCACAGGGGGGTACCCCTGACCAGGACGCACCCAAGCACGATATCTCAGAAATTCTGCAACAAATCATGAACATTACGGACCAAAGTTTGGACGAAGCTCAAGCGAGGTATGCAGAGCTTTTAAGTATTGCATTATGGAACGGCGTGCTAAGCCTAACGACGGCGCGCTACTTCGATTTACTTCAACCGATGGCAGAGCTTACTCTGGCCGCATGCTGTTTCCATGCAGTTATGTTAAATATTTGTTATTTTGTTTTGTTTTGGAGAAAACCTATACTGAGAGTTGTTCTTTTCTCTCGTGTAGGAAACACACGTTGAACTGTCATCGAATGAAGCCTGCTTTGTTTAGCGTTCTTTGTGAAATAAAGGAAAAAACAGGTGAGTCAGTTATGTTTACATTTATATATTTCAATTCGAGACGTTCCTAATGGTCTATAAAGCCGAGTTATACCCCTCGTAAATCTCCCTTTACTAGTAAAAACAGCTAGGATAGAGATTTTTGCGTTTTATAACTTTGTTTACATTCTGAGTTGCTGACTTAAAGCCATTGTTTTCTAAAATACTGATGGTTTTCTTGAGCGAATAACTAATTTTACTTAAGTAACGAATATTTCCGCACATTTTTAGGGGTTTAGAGAGGAAATAAAGAAAAAAAACTTTTATATGAAAGTAGAAATAAATACAAAATATTTTATATCAATGTGGCATCCCTCACCTAAACAATATCTCTCTTTAGATTTTTAAATGAGAAATTATCCTTAAATAAGAAATGAATAAGTCAGAATTTTTGTTAATGCTAATGTTCACAGTAAAAATTCTAATCTTTAACTGAAATGTCTCAATAGGTTTCTACCTTGTAAGATATAAGCTTATAGATGTCTTTATTGTTTATACTGTACATATTCTTCCTAATTATTATTTAGTTCTATATTGTAAATTTCTAGGTTGATAGTTTAGTATGTTATGTTTGGAATTTTTGACCTGTAGCTGTAAAGTTGGAGGGAAGTTCTGTATGCTTAGTTATCATTATTTAAGAACTATTTTTCTATCCAGTTATATAACTTGTACTAAATGCTAGAGTTTATTGTAAATTCTTTTAATTATAGACATGAAAATGTACTTTTATTCTTTAGAAGTAATTTGTATTCTATTAAAATAATCTTTATTTTCTTGAAAAACTGTTAAAATATTTATTTTATACTTGAATAGTTGTTTTTAATAGTGTTTTATGTTACAGACTAGATATTTTTGATTTCAAACTAGCACAAGCACTAATTCTAGGCTATTTCCTAGATAAATATTTGTGAATATCTTTAATCAGATATGAGTGTTTTTTTCATGCTCTTTCATGTATATAATAAGAGAGCATGAAGCTTACTTTATTATCTAAATATAGCTTATTCTATAAAATAGGCTGTATACTAGAATTTCATTCTAGATTCTATAGAATACATGAAAAATTTCATAGCAATTTCAATGAACATTAGTGTGATAATTTTTTTTTCATTTTTTTTAGCAATTTTCAATAACATAGTTCATTTTTAAAGTTCACTTTTTTTTCACCATCTATATGAATTAGGAAAGCTTACTAAAGTGCATTCTGTTGCATAAACATCATTTAACAACTGTTATGTTCAAATATCATTTGTAATGTTCAGAAGCTTTCTGCAATACTTGCATATTACATAAAAATAATGTTCAGTGAAAGACTGTACATTTGATACCAGTATATGTGAAATTTTAGTATCTTCATATATACTTAACATATGCAGTAAGATTGTGTAAAAATATTAATATTTGTAATTTTGTGCATTGTCATTTTGTTTTATTTACTTTAAACTCAGTACTACATCATCCTCAGAGCAGACACATTTATAAATATAATTGTGTCTTACCATAGTATTATAACATTAACATCAAAAAAAGTGAAATGGTTCTAAGAAAAACTTCATTTTTGGTAGGAAAATAATTTGAGTTTTATGTCATAAAAGTTAAATTCATTTTTCAATACATTGATAAATAATGCCAAAAAAAAATTGTGGGGGGGGACACTCATTTTAAGTATTGCTGTAGCTAAATATAGTTAATTTTTAATACTTACTGTCTTGTTACAATTAAAGATCATTGAACTATATGAATGAATATTAAAGTCTGATTTTTATAGCCTTATAATGGAATTTTACCTAAAATATCAACCTCCTCAAAAGGTTTTATTTTATTGCTGTATTGTTACCGCATGAAAAGGAAATACTCCATTATCACAGTCTGTGGTATTTTGTATACCATGCTGAAATAAAATTCCTTTATTTAGTATTAAAGAAGTGTTTATAAAGAGCAGATACCTTCATTTTTTACTTTAAATGTAGTACTTTGTATGGTGTGTGAAAGTCTCTAGTCCAATACTTTCCCTTCCTTAAACAAATTTTAGTGTAGTTTATCTCTAAACATTCTATTGTGAATGTAGAAAGAAGTCACAAAAGATATAAAGCCTTAGTATCAAGATATAAAAATCTGTAACAACACAGTTTTGGTAGTGTAAATGCACCTATTTCCTAAGTGACGTCATATTTTGCTGGTGGAAATACTATGGCAAAATAAAAATCTATAATTCTATGCTTTTAAATAAATATTGGTATTAAAATATTTCTGAAAAGAAACCTAAGTTAATAAATAAGATGTAAAATCTTTTTAAATCTGAGATTCTTTTAGGTTGATAATCTACTTTAGTGCAATTTCTAATTATTGTTATAAATTCATATATTGTTTATTTTGGGAATTACATTTTACAATTTTTGCTTAGTATTAAACAGTTTTTATTACAGTATATTTGTCTATTAAATATCATAACTTGTTTTAATTCTAAATTCTCCATAATTGGAATAGTTTTACAGATCAAAATATATGTCTGTATAATTAACGTGCATGGATACTAAGTAAATTTAATTTTCTACCATTCTACATTTCTTTTGAAATAGCTTATTCCCAACTGTTATGTAATAAGTTTTACATTTATTTTTAATCTTTACTTATTTCTGATAAATTTACTTCCTTTTAGAATTATATTTTCTCTCAAATATGATCTAAGTTATTGTTATTAATGTTTACTTAAGTCTTTTACAAAGTTTTCAACTATGCAAATTTTCTGCTAAATTTAGGTTCATTTTTAATTTACTTTCTATGGTAAACCCTGGATACTATTCTTTTTAATCATATGAATATTTTAGACATAAACATTGTGCTGTTATTTTACTATAATCATAAAAAATGCAGAATTTTGTTACATGTAGTGTCAATCAACCTCTCCAACTTTTTACGATGTTATGTTACTATTTAAAGCTTAAAATTTTTCTAAGGTTCAATATTACCATTGTCTTATACAGAAGCTATTTCTGTACCTTCTTCAAATGCGCCAGCTATTCTAATATCTAATTTCTTCATATCTTACATTTAATCAAACTGAATATTTAAAAACTGCTTCGTTGTTAATCTATTTCAACTCTGAAAACTATCTTTAAAGTTTTGTACCTGCTTTAAAATATTAAAGAAATGTAGTTTTACTTTTCATAATTTTTGCAAAGGAGGATGGTAAAAATTGTAGTAGATAAACACAGCTAAACATATTACATTTACAAGATATAAAGACAACATATTATATTTTCATGCTCATTGTTGCTTTAGCTGTCTACATTTCATAAACGAAGACCAAAATTTTGATGCAGTCACTTTTAAACTGATGAACTGACCATTTTACTCCCTTATATTGACACTGGTATAGCTTTCATAGGTTTTATTAAATGTTATGTAATGAAACTGATAAAAAAATTAGATGAAAATATATTATAGTTTAAGAATGAAATTTTAACATTCCAAATACTAACAGTTTCAATTTAAAACATATTTTAAATTTTTTATAATTTAAACCCCTATTCTATAAACAAAATACAAACGTTTGGAAATGATAAAATTTTTGTATTTTTTGGTTTTATATCTCTGAGGTTTGTACATAAAATTCTGCCATAATGCACACCTATGTTGCAAACATTGTCAAACCTATTGTTTTTTGGTGATACTTCATATCTTTAATATATCCCTAAAGTTAATACTTATTCCCGATCTTTTCTGCGGAGCTTAACAGGCGTCTAAGCCTGTAATTTTAGCACACACCGCAGTGAGTTGTTCAAACAATCTTTGATGACTTAAATTTCTGGCCAAAAAAATTACTCTTGATACTTACTCAGCAGGCTTGTAATTAATATTATCGTTTACATAACTAAGCGCTTCGATGTAAAGCTTTCGCGTTTTTTATTCTTTTCCCATCCTTTAATTCAGAAGAGTGTAAGAGTGTAGATTGTGTCAATATTTGAATTCGCGCCATTTTCGAAGCGGCCGCTAATGTATTCAATATGCCGTCACAGTTCGAAAAGAAGTATCATACTTTGCTAACATTAAAACCCGTCGCTTGATTGGTTTTTCGTTGCTATAAACATATGCACGCAGTGGATTGAGAAAAATGAAAGTTTTAAAAGAATTACGTAAATGGCTGTATAAATTGACTTTATTAGTTGTGAATGTAAACAAATCGATTGCTTCAACAAAGTAAAAGATTATTAGCGCAAATTGAGGTAAAAGTAAAGGTTTGTTCGAGGGCAAAATATTTTTGTATCCTAACCAGTGATTTCACAGTTAGAATTATTATTATACATCTATATTTTAATGGAAATAATACAGCTGTATTTATTAGAACTGTCAATCTGCTGACGGCAACAAGCAGTATTAAAAAATGTGTGAAACTAGACGGTGCTGCTTAGTTCCACGACATTATAATTTTAATAACACGCTCATATATTCTAATTTTAAACAATCTTGTAGAGCAACACATCCAAAAGGTTTTAAAAACCAAAATATAATGTAAAATTTTTGTTACGCTCGAAATGTATGTTTTGGTATGAATTTTGGAGAGCTAATAAAATAAGAATAAAAAGTTAATTATAAAGTTGTGTAATGCAAATATCTTTTTTACAATTGTAAGGGCTAGTTATTGAGTTCTGTGAAACAAGTAAAAAAAAAAACCTTTTTAATTATTTCGAAAAGTAGCAACGAAAATCTTTGTACTCATGCTAAGCGATATTCAAGTCTTTATATTACATTTTCATCCAAATTTTAGTAAATGTTAAGGGCATATTTTAAAACTAAACATTCGTTTACAAATAGATTGTACACGAGGTCGCTAAAAACGGTTTTTGCATTATGACGTAATAATGTTTATTTATTATATAACTATTCGATTGTGTTGGATTATATATACTATCTACAAATGATCTACCGAGTTAGGACAAGAAACATGATTTAATTAATTCGCAACTCTTGCTAAAAACAAAAATTTGTTTTAAATAAACTATTAATCTTGAGAGTCCATTTTGAGCTCGGTAATCTAAAATGTTTCGTTAGGTTGTTTACCATGAAAATTCTATGCGATTTGAAAAGTTTAGAAAATAACAAATTTAATTTTGAGAAGCGTATTTAATTATATTAAAAATATATTAACAATCGTTGAAATGCTTTATTTCTGAAACTAATCTTTTTTTCAAATATCTATTGTAAGTTTATTATGCGAATTTTCCCATTCGGTTTTCTAAAATAAGTTCACTAATAGCATGAAAACTAGATGCGTTATGATAAGTGTTACTAGAGAGTATAAGATTGAATAAGATTTTAGTTTATGCTTCTTAAAATATGACTTAATGTTTATTTTTTTTTCGGGCGCACGATGAAGCTATAACCGCGATCGCAATTCCTGTAAAAAAACATTCAAAATAAAATCATAGTAAATGGTGCTGAAAGTAGTAGGAAATTATTTATAAATTTAAATAATTTTTATTTCATGTTGTTATAACAAACATTTAGCAATTTGAGGTTAAGATAACAGTTGTTTATAGAAAAATTAAATAATACCATGCCCTGTTACTTAAAAAAAAATTAAAAATTCCTGTTTTATGGAGGAGTTAATGCTTTCAAACTGAGCATTGTAAATTTGTTCTATATGCTTTATAGTAGATTGTACTTTATATCGTAGATCATACTTTCCATAGTATTTATTTTGTTCATTGCCAACTTTTTAATATTAAAATTCAACACAAAAGGCTTTTTTTCATATTTTAAAGTACAAATTTTGCATCAAGTATTGAGCCTGATTAATTAAATGGAAAAGGAAAGTTAATCTTTCTCAATCTACCGTCAACATCATTTCTTTTATCAGTTTCAGGAAAGTAAATATTTACATGAATTATTGAAAACATAAAATGGGTTTTTTAATCTTTGGGTTTTATCTATTCCCGCAAAGATTTTACTCGTATATCATTCCCGGCAGAATACTAAGTTTGTATGTGTCACAATATTTATAGATTATGTGAATGTAACACCGTTAAAAAAAACCTAGGAAGCCGGAAATAGTTCTCAACTTATTCATCAAATTCTATTCACGGGGAACAAGAGTTTACAAAAGTTTAACTGCCTTCAGAAATTTTGAATTGGTACAAATGTAAGTGAATGGTTCTGTTACATTTTAGCTATGTGCCTACTGCAGTTTTCGTCGATCTTAGCTTCTCAAACAATGGGCCATCTGTAATTGCCAAACTGTTACTTTTTGATAACAAATTAAAAAGGATTTTAACGCTTAGATAGTTAATATGCATTATACTATATACTGCTATTTGATGTCTCACGAAAATTTTCGGATTAACTGTCCTTTAAAAGTTTAACGCGTGGCTATCACCGTCCCATGCTTTTAACTTTCAAACCGCTCGAAATTCAATAATTCCCCTTGTGTTATTCAATACCTGATATTATCGTCTGAATGAAGTTATTTCATCAGCTTTGTAATGACTAATATAGAAAAGAAATCTCTCAGTACTATTACAGAATTTTCTTTATTATTTGCGAATTACAGGTTTGTTTATTGTAGTAAGTTAAAAACAATTATCAAAAAGCTTATGATCGGAATGTTCTTTCAGAAAGTTCAGGGGGATTTAAAGACTGCCAGATGTAGGTAATATCTAAAGTATATGATACATCAAAGATAGGGTTAATAATTGGTGAATTAAATCCTTAAGAGAATTTATGGGTAACCATCAACAGAGTAGAAATAGGCTTGGACCGGCATCGAAAGTTAGTAAAAATGCTACAGAGGTCATTGTATTTAAAATTATAAAATGAAGAATTAGGGGGCGTAGGCATGTTAAAAGGTGTTGAACCTTTATATATATATATATGACAAAATTTGCTTTCAGGGATGAAGACTAATATTTGTACTATTTTTGTGTTAAAGTATAGAAAATGTAATAATCCAAAACAAAACTGAATCCCCGAAAGTAACACATTTTTAAGTCTGTCAGTATTTCAATACTTTCCTATGGATGGGACTGGCCAAACATCTCGCTTGTTTCTAACAATTGTAGGCACTAGAGCGCCAAACTGATTGATCAAAGGAGTTATATATATTTGCCCATCCCATGCTCGTATACTGAGCACTCTTTGAGAATATCTTATAGTTCTCCCTCACTGTAGCTTGAGACATTTCGCGACATTTTTTTAAAAATTCTTTTATCCGACGTTTCATTACACTAAGTGGAATTAACCTTTCCGGATGGTATAGACCAGGGGTGTCAAACTCAAAGGCTAACTTGGGCCAAACAAACAAGGTTCAACTATAGGTAGGCCGCAAAAAAAAATCAATATTAATACAAACGTATGTTTATTTACCTAATTACAGTATATTCAACATAAATATAAGCATTTTGTTTAATAATAGTATAAAAAGAGTATAATTAAGAAAACATTTAGCGAATTCTTCCTATCATATTATAGTTCTGCGTCGATATTTTAATATAGATTATTGTGTGCCAATATATTGGCCGGGCCGCAAAAATGTTCGTCGCGGGCCGCGAGTTTGACACCCCTGGTGTAGACATATTTCGAAATAAACGAATTTTTAATAACTTTGTTATTTTGACGGCATAGAAAAATAAAACTGGGGCCTGAGAAGCTCACTCTTAAAAATTCTGTAATGTCAGTCAACGAGTTATGTATTCAGTTGTAATTTAAACTTAGATTGGATACATCGTCAACTTAGCCACCAAATTATAAAACGTTTCTCATAATGTTCGTAAGAATAGCAATTTTGAACATTAAGTATATTTAAAAAAAGCTCTGACTACAGTGCGAACCCTGAATGATTTGTCTCCGTTTTTGAAGGAAAAATTAACGCAGAGTATAAGAGATAGTGTAGTGACAGAAGTTGGCGAAAAAAAGCCTTCTTAAATTTACGGTGCGGGTAAAAAATGTTACGACTCTCAGATTTTATATGGTGTTCCGTGAGCCTGGTTCTTTCTTAAGTGCTAAAAAAAAAGGGCATCATTCTGGGTTGCCTTTTAACGGCCTTGGGTTTTTCGTTTTCTATCGCCTGTAACGGGCTTCAAATTTCATTCGAGTTGTATGTCTAATGGCGTCTCGGAATATGAAAGACAGACCAGATTTCTATCTGGATTTCTTTTATTTTTTTTTCTATTGGGTCCCTTAATATAATTAATGTTGGCTTGTTAAATTCATCGTTAGCAACAGAGAGAGAGAGGCGTTGATGAAAACGTATGGAAGCGGCTCATGTTTTAATTTTTCGTTACATCATTCTAAAACGTTCGTTAAGGTCGGTTTTCTGATACTAAAACCTGAAGTAATTTTATTTTCATTTCCAAAGCTGTGTTTTCTGTTAGTAACTCGAGTACGCTATAAAATCTTAATGATAATATTTATTATCTTCATCGAGCTGCATGAACTAGTCAATTCTGACGGAGCGATTGTGTGTGCCACATGTATGTTCTTAACCCATTAATCGTGTGAAACTAAGTGGAGTTAGTTAAAACACGGTACTCTAAGGTCTTTTGAATACCTTAATTTTGAACATTGGTTTGGGAAGTTCTTAAAAATCCATTCTTTCGGCCTAAACCCCAAAGAAAGCAATATTTTTACCCTGATACAGTCTTTGTTGTTTTAAACTGAATAGTGTATATTTTTTCTATCTCGTTGGAAAATTAAGCTAAAAATAAGTCTCAATATCATGCTTTAGGAAGTCAAATCAGGATTTCAAATACATAATTTTCAGTGTTGTTTAGATAAGTTTATTAGATGTGAGTAATAGATGTTAGCTACTAACAGAGCACTGTAGCATAAGAACTAATATCGACGCCATCCGAATATCGTAAATTTGTGCGTTTTATTTTATTCTTATAGTTGCTTTTTGACTTCTTATCAAATATAAATTAGTTGTCGTAATTTGTTTTTTGCGCCAACAATTTGTGAAGCAATGCTTTTATTTTAACGGACACTGAAGTAAATCGTGCAGAATATCATCAGTTTTAGCAGCCTTAAAAAAAGTTGAAAACACTGTTATAAATGTCTGTAGAAAGCCTTAATGAATGTTGTTCAAGTATTGAGTGAAAATTGTGCAGGCATCGAAATTTTCAATCCAAATGACGTTATAAGAGCATCCCTATGTTTATAGACTGACAATGGAGGATGTATAAAGCTTATATCTTTAGAATAGACGGGGTCATAAGTTTTAGGAACCATATGTAACAGCAGGATATGTTTACCATGCTAGTTCTGCTAGATATATTATGACTTAAAAAAATATGAAAAGGGCTGTTATTAAATTTAACTTCATTGAATGGTTTCTATTCATTTTTTAACGTTTTTTTAAAATATTATAAAAGTACACCCCAAAAGTGTACTTGATCATGAGATGGAGTTACTTATATCATAGGACTTACTAAAGCCCAGAGTGACTGTCCTATTTCATTTTGCTTGTTTTTTTTTGTTGTTGTTACATTAATAGCCCACGGTGATTTTAAGTTTCGGTTCCTGTGTAATGTGTGACGATTCCTTTTGTACTCCTATTCAGGATAATCGATTAGCATTCATAAAATCAAGAAAATTCATGAGTATTTAATCTTAAAATTTCAATCAAAATCATGCCTCTGCCCCTTTTCAGTTAGTGGAGGCGGTATTGGCACGTCATGTAATGCTGTTACGTACTTCTAACAGATAAAGAGAGCTTTTTATTCTCTAAATAATTTTTTAACTAATTATATATATACAGAGCCCGATTTAGAAAATTCTTGACTATAGGCACAACTCGGGATGGGGGCCTCCTAACACTGATGTGGGCGTAAAATTTCCAAAATTTACACACTAAAAAAATAATCATGAATCATTGTGAAAGTACCATTTTATCAAGAATTGGCTATTTGAAGCGTAGAAGCCTAGAACATTATCAAATAACAAAAAGCAATACAACATATTAACTTCATCATTAAAACACCAATACAATGCAACCAGAAAAACATATTAATCCCTTATACACACTTAACATACATATGATGCTATTAAAAAGGGTAAAATTAAAAAAAATTTGAATTGGGAATTTTTTCTTTTAAAATAAAAAGTTTGGGGGGGGGGGGTCCCTAGGCCCGGGCCTAATGGAAAACCAGGGCCTGTATGTGTGTGTGTGCATATATATATATATATATAGTTCTGTGATATCCATCTACACTGTTATTACTATTATTCCAAACCAGACGGCATTTTCTTGCGGTTTAGTCTTTTTGTATCGTTAGCAAATCATACTGTTGTCAGATTTTTCACTCGTATCTTATTTTTTAAATGCATACTTTGCCTAGTTATCTTTTTACCATAAAGTATATACACAAAGTGAATGTCCCAAGTTATATACTCTCTCAAAGTTTCTTCCTGAAAACGATTAAATAAAAGTACTTCAACTTTGACCGCATGAACCACATCATTAAAGTTTTGTAAGTTTCAAAGCAGTCTTTCTGATATGAGTTGTAAGCTTTGACTCACGTTTCGGTTTTTCAATTAATTGTATTGAGGCAAAAATTAATTTTTCTGTCATAGATGGATGGGTCTAATTCACCAGTTTAATAGCTTTCTTAAAAGAACTGCGATTTCCATGCCCACAAGTAGCATAAAATGTAAATTCTTTACGTATAGTTCCACAAAAACTGTTTTTCTTGTTTAATATAAATCTTATCTGACGCTACAGATTTAAAGCTTTTTAAGCCATGTAAATGCATTTTTAAAACATGACTCTTTCAGTTATTCCTTCACCAATACTGTAATGCTACATAAATATTTAGAAATCTTAACAATCCACATCGTTCAGACACATTCATCGCGGTTTGAACATACTCCTCCTTTAGATTTAATATTTATGTACATTTAATAAACCACGAGCGTATCGTTTTGTCTTTATACCAATGCATAAGCAAAAATAGCATTTCACGACATTAAATTGCTCAAAATGCGCGAAACGCTTCTGTTCTCAGGGGAAAATTAAATGCTTCGTTTGGGAAAGTTAAAATAACAATTTTTTCCCCTCCTTATTCATTCGTGTTTGTTTTCACAAGAACCTGATTAAAGTATATCAGTTAGTGACAGAAATATTTGGATTTCGAATGCATGTTTGTGTAATTATCAGCTCTTTACTGTTTTTGAGCTAATGCAAACATCGGAATGTCAACTACCGGAATTTCGAAAAAATTAAATTATTATTTATTGGGAAGTTGATCTTTTGTTTTATATTGCAGGAGCGTTGAGAAATTAAAAGAGGTGTTTCCCTCTACGCTTTTGTTGATTATTTCGAGCCATTTTCAAACGATAAAAATTACACAAAAGGATAAAATACACAAATGGATTTTTATGTTAAAGCTTTAAACTGCTGTGGTAACATTCGAAGTTTATTTTTGTCGTGCTAATATTTTTAAAAAATTCATGATTTTTTTTATTAAAAGAAATTTTTGGTATTGTTAAATTTATTCATTTTATGTTCTGTAAATCTAGAATTGCTGCTGATAACTTGCAGCAGTTGTAAAGTTTATTTTCATTTCTTGCTTCTTTTTTTTGTATTATTGGCATAATTTATTAATTATGAAGTATAATTTATGATACATTTAACAATGGTGCTTTTAAATGGAAATGCGATATTTATATGATATTTCGTTCTGTGATCAATTCAAATACAATTCTCTTATTCTGTTCTCTAAATGGAACTGTTAAATTTAAATCTAAATCTCGTTTATCCAGTCTATTTGGAATACATGCCTTGTTCCATTCGTCTTAAGTTATGGTTTCTCCAAAATCAGCTGATAATGTACCTTATATATAAGATACTGATTAAAATATGCAAATGCTGTTAATCAAACTTTTTGTTGAATCGGACTTTTACTTTCACTGAGCCAAGATACGAAAAAAAGATTTTTTAAATTTAATATTTATTAGTAATCATAATTACATTTAACCCAAGTTTTGACAGGCATACAACATCTTTTATCCTTGTGAGAGACGTGTATCTGCAGATTAGAAATCTTCGGAACTGATTAGAAATCGTCAAAGACTTTTAACTGATTTAAAAATCTTCATTTTTTCTGCAAAATTAACAGTTTTGCTTGTGAGTGGAATATATAAGGGAAAAAAAGTGAAATTTGTTCCATATAATTCATTGTAATCTTCCATTTCGCACCCTACAAACTCATTAAATTGAATTATTTTCAAGAAGCTTACACACACACACAAAATAACCATTTAAATTAAAGAAAGTTCTTACAGACTTATTCATGAACAGTTCATGTCGTTGGCTTCTGAAAATTTCCATGCACAAACAAAATTATAGTAGTATTTTCAAACAACAAAGGTAACTTCTAATCATGTTATAATTATTTATATGTTTACAAATGTAAGCGAACAGAATTGTCATTTTATTTTGCCGTTTCTCCCGGTGAAAAAAAGATGGCAATTCTATATTGACAATAAATGACAATTCTGACTTCTGCAAAATTTCATACATGAAGCAAAATTACAGTTGCATTTTTAAATAATAATAGTAACTGATAATCGTGTTACAATTCTTTATATTTCGACTAATGTTACCGTATAGAATTGTCATTTTACCGTTTTCCCCGCCGTTATCTAGCGAAATATATCTTTACCAATAGCGAAGACGATTCAGGGATCCTACGATTTTTAAATCACTTCCGAGCGAATTTCGTCTCTTCCATGTCTGCCCTGTCCGTCTCTTTGGCATAACGTCAAGCAAAAGGCTGGTATTTTTTTTTTCTTCACTCTGCTCCCCTGTCACTCAATGCATCGCCCCTTTTCGAAACATCCTCCGAACAAAAAGTACGAGGGGAGGGCCCTGCTGTCCTGAGACCCCCCTCCTCCGGCGGAGTGGGATGGTGCCAGGGGGGCCCCTCTGGGGGTCTTCAGGGATCCCTCCGCGCACATACATACGGCTTCTTTTCCAACGAAGCCTTCTGTTGTATTCAACCGAGGCTGCGATAGCCATTTTTGTTGCTCTAGCGTCGTAACATAGGGCGTCCAGTAGTTGAATAGGCCCCGTAGCTTAATGTGTTTGACTTTTTTTTTTATTATTATATTTTTTTTTCGTAGGGGTCGGTTGCAACCGCCTATTGTACGCAGCGTACTGCTGCGATTTGTACCGAAGGGTACATCGTACAGCGGAAGGGAGAAGGTATAATGGCGAAATTTTTTTTTGTCCTTCGGGTCCCCGCCAATGAGGTATCGCTGACAAATTTCTTGGGCATCCATGGGAAACGGGGCCATTAAACGAAACTAATTTTTCCATGGAAAGTGCAAAAACATTCGTTTTTATTTAGATTTGAAATATTGCTCTCAGTGAATTATGAATTTGACTTCAGTCATCCCCGCTGATAGAGCGCGTATTAATTTGAATCTCAGTTGTTCAGATATGTTTGTAATTGCCTCTTTAAGCTACGGCATGCGTCTGGGGGCTACGTTTCCACCTCATTTTTCAACATACTTTATCTGATCGTGTGTTGTTTAAAAGGTTGGGCGTCTAACCAAAGTTTCGATCTATTATCTTATGTGTAACTTATTGAAGGTTTATTTAACATGACAAACTCGCGAAATTACTCATTTTGGCACGAATGTTTTTAAAACTTTCTGTCATAAAGTGTAAACTAATCATGTGTGCAAGATTTGTGTCTTTATACTACAGTTCATTGAGTTTGAAAAAAAAATATTCTGGAATAATTAAAAAATAAATCTCAAAGCTGTAGATAAATTTATACACTGCTTCAGATACCAATTACATGTTATGTGGCTTTTGAAGACAAATTTCCAGGTTTCAAATATAAAATGTTTTCATTATGCACAAAGAGCTTTATAATGATGGGCTTTTTATAATCCTGATATTTCTTGTATTTGGATTTCTGTTAATGCGTGAATGATTAATATTTTTTTTTATATTTTATGTGCCATGTATTGTAATATGAGAACATTAAGTTACATAAAGGCCAAAGAAGATATAGTAGTGAACATTTTAAAGTATCTTAATTTGAAAAAGTTAATGGGAAAAACAGGGACTAAAGTAAATTATTTAGTTATACTCAAATAAGACGATTTAGTGTGAAATTAGAATTTAAAATGTACCTTTTTTTAGTCTTAGAGAATGTAATATGAACCTCCCGAGTAGAAAGTATCCGAAAACAGCACAAAATTTAAAAAATAAAAGCATATTGGTCGTATTATCTGTGAAATTATAATAAAATATAAGTGCATACTTTTGCTAATCTGATATTCTAGACTAGAATAACTACGCGCATAATTTAAGGTAAATATTTAAAAAACTTCAAATATTTGTGCAAGTATTTTGAACTATACCTGAAAATTATGATGCTGAAAAAAAAATGCGTGTCTAAAAGACTAAACAACATTAAAAGAGCGTCTGCATTGTATTATGCTATAATTATAAACCTCAGTTGTTACAAAAGTAGTTACATCCATAACATTGTCTTAATAGGTTAGTTTTATTTATTTATGCTATGACGTAGGTTTCACGGTTATCGTTGATAATTTAATCAGTCAAATTTTTTTTGTAAAATCACATGACCTGTTTTAATAGAGCTAATTTTTAAGCTTAGATAAATTTAACTGCTTTGTAAAAACTAATGGAAGCTATACGCGAAAGTAAATGTAAATTAGAAAAGTTAATTGAAATTATAAAGTGTCTAATTACTGGCAAATATCTAAACAGCCAGTGAACATACTGTTGGTTGGTTGGCAAGAATTTATTATGTAATGTACCTACCGTTCATATATAATAATTGCTGGAAGTGAACCTATTTTCTAATAATTTCTTTACAGTATAACTTCTCTCCGCAGGAATTGAGAGTGGAATTCTGTTTTTTGTCACGTCTTCCACACTTCCTAATTAGCAAAAAATCCACGTGTTTATGCCGTCGTAATGTATGCCGCATTCATTATGTGATATTTCGCCAACTCACCGTATTTTACGATAAGCAGACATTTAGTTCCGGAATTAATTTCATTTTTAATCCTAAATCTTATTTTCTCATGTGAGTGATCTCAAGGGTAGATCCTAAGAAAAAAATAAACTGTAGATATGAATTTTGCGTATAATTTAGTTTGTTTTCGGAATAGATTTTTGGGTAAACTGGAACGTTTACATTACCGCTCTTTTTAAAAGGTTTCGTCAAATGCAGACGTCAGTTAAACCAGGGGTTCCCAACCTATGGGTCGCGAAGTGTTTTATAGGAAATCGCCACAGTTTTATTTAATTAAAATAACGTTTTAATGAATTTCACCGAAAAAAATTTGTCATTTATTTACCAGTAGTGGCCAGGCCTAAAATATATATATATATATATATATATATATATATATATATATATATATATATATAAAAAAAATTTGGAATCCCCCCCCCCCCATACAGCCCGGAAGGTTACAGTTCCAGCACCTCTATTTCTAGAAATTGAGCTTTGTATAAACACACACACTAAAAAAAAGCTCTAAAGGTACCCCTCTTTAGAAAAAAAAATTACAATAGTGTATATATATATATATATATATATATATATAATTTGGAATATCCCCCCCCCCCCATACAGCCCGGAAGGTTACAGTTCTGGCACCTCTATCTCTAGAAATCGAGCTTTGTATTCATTCACACACACACACACTTAAAAAAAGCTTATTTTTATGTATATATGAATCAGATAAAATTATATATTATCACATATTAAAAGCGCATAAGAACAGCTTAATCACCCATGTCACGATACGTTTGAACTGTAAAACTAAGCAATTACAAATGAGTTTTGAATTTTAGTTTAGCAAAAATTGTAAAATGATACCTGTGTGCTATATATGCATAAATGTACTAATGAAATACATAAGTATACTAATTAAATACATAAATGAAAATCGGGCTAAATAGCTTTAAAAGACGAGCCAAAAGAATAATGCGCATGTACTCAATCAGTAGTTTGTTACAGAAAAGATTTTTTGGGTAAACTAAGATGTTTTCGGAATAGATTTTTGGGTAAAATAGAACGTTTACAATATCGCAGTTTTAGAGGTTTCATCAAATGCGTGTATTAGTTAAACATTTTAAGTCGTCCATCATAATTTATATATATATATATATATATATATATATATATATATATATATATATATATATATATATATATATATATATATATATATATATATATATATATATATATATATATATATATATATATATATATATAGATATATGTATGTATGTATGTTAAAATAATATTAGAATACGTTGCGTCTAATATGCTCTCATTTTCTAGATAGCTGTTTGTGGTTTTTTTTCATCTCCAGCTGTAAGGCCCGCCCTTGAGTCGACGCCCATTTTGACTTAGTATTGACATCCAATTGCTTTTCGGGCGCCCTTCAAATCCATCAGAGCATAAAAAAGCAGTATATACTGATTGAATTATGTATACTATGGGGAAACTGCTTGAAACATATACTTGTGTGTGTGTGTGGATG
Organism: Dolomedes plantarius; assembly: GCA_907164885.2. NCBI lineage: Eukaryota > Metazoa > Arthropoda > Arachnida > Araneae > Dolomedidae > Dolomedes > Dolomedes plantarius. The sequence continues at coordinate 28,872,699 of OU015502.1, forward strand.
TACATACATGTATATGTGTGTGTATAATATATAGTGAAACTTCTAAGGCGGCCAGTTAGGGTCCCGAAAAAAATGAACAGTTTTAAGACGATGGGGGGCGGCTATAGAAGTGTGTGTGTGTGTCTATATATACATATATATATATATATATATATATATGTGTGTGTAAATATAATATATATATATATATATTTTTTATTTCTTATGCGGAGCACTTGTTAGACATTTACCTTTTGTTATTCATCACTATTTACGGGCTACTTTATTATAGGTGAGCCAGCATTGCTCCCTATAAGGGGGAAACAACTAAACATTATTCGGGATTTGAACCCAAGCCCGCTGCATGGCGGCTCAGACGGCTAACCACTACACCGTGTGGGCGGCGCATATATACACACACACATTTCTTAATATCAATATATGAATGAATCTTATAAAAATATTTGGATCCGCCTAATGGCCGTTGACACGCTAAATATGAAATGTAAAACTGAGCAATGGCAAAAAATATACCCAGGATACATACCTGTTGTAATATATTAATAAATACATAAATGAAAATCGGACCAATTAGTTTCGAAATCGGGGCCAAATAAAAAAAATTTTATTACCTCAATTAGGGCAAATTCATCGAAAATTATTTTTATTTATTTATTTATTTTTAAACATCCAGAACTAAAGGGTGGCTAAATGCTATTGGATCATGAGCTTATTTGGCTTAATGGTGTAGTATACATTGAAGAAAAATGTTGTCGATGTCATATGAGTGGATTAAATATATTTTTATTCGATCTAATTTTAATATTCATGTGTCTATGAGGCTTAGATCCTTCTCTTTTGTTGTGACTTGAAATTAACAAAAATTGATAGTATTTTACAATTTTTCCTTAATTTCTCTCTGTCTGCTTACATGTTTCATCTTAATGTTTATAATTTATTTTTTGCTATTTTGTTATGGCGCAGAAGTTATTTTCAGATTATTTTAACTTATGCATAAATAAGGATTTATTTGTTGTATAATGGTCTTACAGTCTGCTGTTATAGTTTCGTTAGACTGAATGTTTTTAGTAGAATGCATGGAAATCCTGTTTCAAATTTATTTTATTTTAATTTAAAAAATTATTAAGGTTTATTTTAGTTTCCATATCTAATTTGCTCTGAGAAACAGTTTAAATATTCATTATTCTATGGGCAGAACGCCCATGTAATCCAGCTGTTCTGAGAACTCGTCAAAATATTTCAGGTGAAATTGAAGTAGAAAATGTTTCATTGAATTCTGCAGAAACTTTTACAGCACTCAAACGTGAATTCTTCACAAATTTTCTAATTATTAATCTCTGATCACGTTTTGTTAACTTTGCCGGACGGCCTTTTCTTACCTTGTTTTCTTCTTTAAAGCGTTTTTTCACATACTGCACAGTAGAATGGGATAAATTAAGTAATTTAGCAATATTCCGAACTGATTTACCACTACTATGATGAAAAATAATCAAATTTTCGAATGCTGTCTGTTGTTTCTTTACGACTACGAGCCATTTTTAAATAATAAATAGAATATTACGGAGTGGGCAAGCAAAAATCAAAGCCAAACGATATTTTGAATGCCACCCCAATTCAAAAATAAAAATAAAGCGCCAGACGATAATTTTAATTATGAATTTATCCGAAAATATTTCATTGTACGATGACTTTTGTGAGATAAAGTTTTTGTTACTTTTTGATTACTGGTTTCTTAAAAATAATGTTTTACCATGTTTTCAAAATATCTCAAGTAGTCTTGTTAAGAATGGATTATAGATCTTATTATTAAATACCCATTCTGAAATATTCATTTTAATTAATGGATAGACCCCTATTTCATTGAAATTCGTAAGTGTACGAACACTTTTGGGAGCCACCAATGTGTATATATATATTTGGCATTAATTGCATACATTGACCGTTTTATTTAATTTGAATGTACTCCGTAGCGAAGCGGAGATTTCAGCTAGTCTATATATATAAAACAGTTCCGTAACTGACTGACAAACAACGCACAGACCAAACCGCCGGACCGAAAGGGCTGAAATTTTGCATGGTGATTCTTCCTATGGTGTAGGGATGCACTAAGATTTTTGAAAAATTCTTAGATTTTTTTAAAATAAAATTTTTAGGCTGTTTTAGTGACTTTAAGTTTGCATTTAAAATAATAATTTGAGGGTTATAAAATTTATATCACGAGAAAGATCCTAAAAATTCCTTTAAAATGAAATCTTTTTCAAATCTTTACCTCCATTTTCTGATTTTTGGTGAATTTTTAAAGATTCATTTTTAGAATTTAATTTATTAAATGCTGATCACGTGATTTCTTTTTCTGGTACTTTAAATAAATTTATTGTCACATAACAACGAAATAGACAAAAAAAAAATTTTTTTTTCTAATGCAGCAGCTGATATTGAACATTATCCAAAAAAATATTAAAATACAGTAAAAGATATGTTCCTCAAACTGTACTATATTCTTTAGTATGTCCTATTAGATTTAATTTGAATATTTTCATCTACATTATTTTTCCATTTAAAAATATCCCTTACGATTTTTTATAAATATATATTATTTACATCAATTGTATACATTGATCGTATTTATTATAAATATATATATATATATATATATATATTTTGGCATTAATTGCATACATTGACCATTGTATGTAATTTGAATGTACTCCGTAGCGAATCGCGGGTTTTCAGCTAGTGATTAATATATAAATGTTTTAAGCTCCTTTTTATATCATGTTAGCTTTTCATAATTTAATGAATCATAACTTAAAAAATTGAAGCCCGGGGATTTCAGAAGTTACTGAATAAATTTTTTTCTCATGCTCTATAAGAATAGCTAGTGTATTAAACATTAAAAAACTGTAATTAAAAATTTTTGTTAAAATACTTATTAACAACTTGTAGCTAAGTGCTTTAAATTGCCCCATTGAAATACTTTATCAGTATTTTTATAAGGTGTGTGTGTGTGAAGAGAGAGCTTTTTATTTGCTCTTCAAAATAACTCTCTTCTGTTTCCATTTTAATGTCATAAAATTAATGTAATTAAATTATTTAGGGATCTTTACATATTCCTTTTCCTTTTTTTTATTATTACGTTGGGGATTTTTAGAAGCAGAGTGGTATATTACGGGATTACCGTAATTATGTTAAAAGCTCTGCATATTTCATGGATTAGGAATGAGATGATTTCAATTCTAAATAAACTTAAATGCATAATTTAGCTGGAGATAACAAAAGCGCAATTTCATCTTTCAACGTTTATGACGCTAACTGTCCGTATTAGCTTGAGTCATTTATTTTTTATCCTTGTAACTTTAAAAGTTGCGTTATTTATCTAATAGGTCTCCAGACCTGAAGATTGACCTTGATTGCAGAGACACTATTTGAAGAAGATAAATATCTTCACTCCCACTGCCTATCTTTTATAGTTTTAAAATAGTCTCGATTTTTCGTTTTCGGGGGCAATTTTTTTTAGCAGACAGCTGTTTTTAATTTTAGTAAATAATTTTTTAATTTTCACGGAACTTCGTTTTATGATTCGTTGATGATTCATTTCTCTATGTTTTAATTATTGTGGCTATATTGAAAGTATTGCTTGTTCCCTATTCTACTGTGTAGAATTAAAAAAAAAATTGGTAACCCCATAAATAAATATTTAGCGTTTGCTTTTCATTTATTTTTACTAAGTGCTATTTTCTAGTTCAGAGGGATTTTAAAAAACTTTTAATAATTATGTTTGTTCAACCTTTTTGTATTTTTCGCTGTCATATTGCCACTAGTGCCAAGTAAATCTTTAATAAAAATGCATCAAAATAACAAAATTCAAGCTGTTAAAAAAATTGAATTACAATATATTTTATAAGATCTTAAGGCCCTCAAGGACAAGCCACCACTGTATACAAACAATATGTTTCAATATTTTAAAACAAATAGTTCAAAAAAGGTTTAGAGAATAAAAAAAAAGTTTATTTTATCGAAACACATAATATTCTCGAATTAAGTTGATTCGATTCTAAAAATCTGCGTGGTTTCAGAGTGTTCTGACTCACATCTATTCTCTCATCTCGCGGTTTAGAAAAAAATCGTCTGCGACACAATCGCTCTTCCATTACTTGATTTCGGAAACTGAACCGAACTGAAATGTAGGAATCGGACAATAAGCCATTTTTTTTTTCTTTCTACCGCTCTCTCCGTGAAATCTACAAAGCGATTTCTCTATGTGTTAGTCTAATGCATTTGTATGGCGACCAAATGATTTTCGGAATAGCTTGTTTTCGAACCTGTGTAATCGTATGATTTGGTTGATTTATGTTTAACTCTTGTATTTGCGTTATTTTTGAAGTTTTCGTTGAGTAATGAGATACGTAGGGTAGCGTGGATAGTCAGTGGAGTTCGTGGCAGGTCACGGGATATTAAATAATTGAACAGGTGATTTATCTAAATTATGCAACATTAAATTTTTCTTTGTTCCGGGAGCATGCACTTCGTTTTTAGAACAATTAATGTCTGTGAAAATCATCTGAATTCCTTTGAGACAATTTATGAATAAAATAGCAGCGAAAATTTATGAGATATTAAAAATGAAAATGCCGATCAAGTATCTTAACTGAAGTAAAATTCCTTTTATTATAAGAATGTAACGTTATGATAAGATTCTTTAACAAGTTTTCTGCTGTATGATTTTACAAAGAGGTTCGTAAAAGCTTGTGGTTCACTGATGCTTTCATAACACTAATTTAATAATCGCATAAAAATACGAGTTACCAAAATTACATTCAATACTACTCCAAGCTTAACTTATTGGATCCCTCTTAAAATATACAGGCTGATTTCAGTGTTAAAACAAAATGATTTATTTTGAGTTAAATTAATGAAATTTTACTATGAATGTTCTTTAAAAACTGATAAAAATTACGTATAACCCGTGGCATTATTTCGAATCTTAATGTTTCGATACATTATTGAGGTAAAAATATTTCTTAAAAATAAAGCGTTATCGTTTGCCGTTATTGCGTTATTAAATTTACTGATGGGGATTTTTGAGTTGAATGTTATTAAGAGATTCTAACAAAAGTAAAATGCTAGTTTTTGGAGAAATATCCGTATGTGATCCATTTGCATAATACCAAAAAAAGAAGAAAAAAACTATTTTCATTGCTAAATTTTGTCATGACTCGCTTATTGTGTTTAAAGTAACGAATCATTTAAAAGTTCTCTTAATCATGTCAAATAAACTTGCAATACTTTATTTACTCATTGCGTATAAGGCAGTTTCATGAAACGTCATCGAAGGGCAGAAAACAGATGCCATGCGTTTTACACGTGGAGCGCTAGTGTGCGATTCTTTACGAGTTTTCGTAATCTATGTATTTAACAACAAACATTTTATTCTTCGCTTTTGCCTGAATTTATTTGTGGCTTGCTGAGTGCAACTGCCTTATTAGTTTATAATTAATATAATATATTAATAAAATCCCGACTGTACGAAGGTAGAAATGGTAGGGAACAAAAATCTTTACAAATTCCTTGAGGATTTAATATCACTTTGCGAATTTTCTTCTTTTTTCCCCCCCCTTAATTTTTGTGCGTGCCATCTCCAACAGAGTTCTATTTAAAAATTACGTTAACTTGAGTTTAGAAAAGACTAGATAATATCCTTGGATTACATTTTCAACGAACGATATATTTGATATAAATGTGTATTTTTATTCTGTTAGTAACAATATATTAGCTGTATTTAGATAAATATAAACATTTACTTGATACATATACGTCTTCTAATACCTACTTGTGCAGAAACAAGTATGAGTTTTACTTAAATTTATATGTATTTGTACACTTATAAAATATTTAGAGAATTTAGTTTAATTTTCCCTAGCTATTTGTTATTCTTTCTTTATTTCTATATACTTCGAGACTAAAATGACTGCTTAGATTTTTTTTTCTACCAATCTGACTCTTGATGTTTTAAAAAGTTACTAAGGTAATGTAATGTTTTGTTAGAATGAAGTCAGTCTTCAAAAGAGCAAATGAAAGTATATATATTCAAATTTCTTCAATTTTTAAAAAAATATAGATGAGAAAAGGTTCTGTCGATTTCCGTATATAAGTTTAACCATCGAACACTTCGACTTTCAGGTTATATCTATGCATATGTTTTGACCTTTATTTTTACACTTCATCTCTGTTATTGCCAACATCTCATTCTTTTGTCCTACCTTGTAAATGCATGGCGTCATTTTTGTTATTTTTCGATTTGCTTTCTCGGTCAATCTCCCAGATCCTTATCAGTAAAAATAATAGAAGGATTATTCTTCTCTCCCTTCCATAACATTCGAGGAGGGGTGGATTAGAGAGTTCATTCTTTAAGTTCTCCCACCCCCCTTTTCACCAAACGAACAAAAGGAATTGTTGGGTTTATCACGTCCATCTTGTAGATGCCCACTGGAACTCTTTCGATTTATGGTATTCGATTTATGTGGACAAAATATCAATGTCTTACCGGTTGAGATGCGTCCGTCATTTGTTTTGTCGTTTCGTAGATCCCAGAGAATAGGAAGTGAAAACTCGTCCATGATTGCTATGTGAGTATGCAGGAGATCGTACGTGAACTGCAAGTCCACAAGTCCATTTTTATATGTCTGGTTTACTGATTAGTTCATTAAATTTATTTTAATTAAATTACTTAATATTCTCTATAATGCATATTCATTGAAATGAAGTAATTCACTCATTAACCACGAAAATATTTTTAGACAAATTTTGTTTCTATTTACAGTCTCAATTGTTTCAAGTTCCAAAATTCTCATTTGAAACATAATTTGTGTGTGTGTCAAAAAAATTATTCGTGTAATTATTGTTGCCATTTTTTAAACATATATTATGCGTATAATAAATTATTAAAATATTTTAGAAGTGCCACCTTTTAAAAAGCTAGTATTTTTCTGGGGTTAAATACCTCAAAAATACATGCGATACCTGTAAACCAGGCTGAAAAATTAAAAGAAAAATTTGATTAAAATTCGCCCGAGCATGGAACGTGAAAAATTGTTCCACATTCTGGATGTTAAGGACTTTTGTTTCTTTTTAAATTTTTTTTCGACATTTAAATATTTATCTTTGATTGAAAAAGTATACTGTTGGTTCTTACTATAGAATTTTTTCTTCCAAAAAATATATCGATAACTGTTTATTTTTTTAGTTATTGCTATTATTTTTCTGCTATGTCAGTTTTCGACAGACCATATACTGTATTCTAATTGCTCTCTCTCTCTCTCTCTCTCTCTCTCTCTATATATATATATATATATATATATATATATATATATATATATATATATATATAACTAGGATAAATGCGGAAAATTGCATTATCCCGTTGATTCTAACAGTTTGACTTTCTGTTTACGAGTTGATCGGAGTATGTTGCCATCCCCGCGATTCGAATTCCAACAGTAAATTAAAGAGGCCGATTCCATTCCTTCTGTCCCATCTGATTCGATACAAAATGGCCGCGCTCGGAGTGAGTGAGTGAGTGCACTGGCCGATTCAAACCAGTTCTTGCATTTAACATCTACTTCTTCGAAATGCTTCTCAGTACATTACATTTAAAAGTCGCTTCAAACAAAACAGTTGCGAAAATGTAATTTAGTCTGGGGTTGAACGAGTTCTGCCGTTCGGCCTTTTTTCCCCCCTTTCTTTTGTCGTTATCCGAAGGTTAATAGAAACCCATTTATGACGTATTAATGGACAGAAAGCATATTGGCGCGAAGTCATTTGTTCTGTGATAGACCTTTTGATAGTCATAAATTTTCCCGGCATATTGTTAAATATTGAAAGCTTCCGCATTATTTGGAATATTCAAAACTGGAAATTTTTTCTTTCGACACGAACGGCACAGAGTACGTGTGTATATTTTTGCTTTATTTATTTATTTTTTTGAAGAATAGAAAAAAAAATTCTAGCATGGCACGATAATTATCCACCCTTACCCTTTAAGGTTATAAGGTACACGTGCTTTGATAAATTATCGGTTCTAAATTACAAACATTATGTTTTTCCTCCAAACAAATAAACTTTCTGATCTGGGATTGACTTTGTGTTACTGAGATCAAATTATCAGGATTTTTTATTTGTCTTATTTTTCGTCAGTGAAATTCAGACAGGTATATATTGCGATTTTTTTTCCTATGTGCTGTAACAAGGCGCTGAATTTATGGCGCTGAATGTTCCAAAACTATTTAAAATGCCTTAAAAAATACCATACATTTTGAAGGCTGCTGTTTTTTTATTCTATTTTTAAGGGATTTTCTTTAGCTTATCTGTATATTTTCCCCTCGAAAGTTAGTTGTAAAGCTATGGATACATTTTTTATGAATATGCAAGAAATAGGCAGATTTTTCTTTGACGGTCTCATTTTTATGGATCATACAAATGTACAAACACGTTTTTGAGAACTTTTTATAGCATTGTTTTCCGATAGAATAAATTATTTTTCGAATTATTTCAAGATAGTTATTTTACTGGGCATTTCAAATTGATAATTTTTTATTAAAAAAAACTCCAGATTTATTTAAAAGAAAATAATCGTTACAGCTTCTGACATGAAAACAATTACTTTTTTTAACGTTGTATGTGTCTCATTCAGACTAATTTATCTTAGGCTTTGGTAAAATTTGTTTATATATCACATTAGTGCGACATTAGTGTAGGATTGTTAACCTTCTATATTTCTACTCTGGTTGCAGAATTGGGCTGTTTATTCTTACTCAGAGACATGCATGCCTCTCAAGGATTAACCTGCATAGTTATCCATAACGTTTACGCATTAATTTCTGCGTGGCTGTTGGTCGTAAACTGGCAATATTTAGATTTGGAGAAGGTTGAGTTAAAGGGGTGACCAGGGGTATGAGATAAAACTTTGGTAATGCCCCTTCCATAACCAGCAGTCGCAGTTCAAGTTATACCCTTGGTAAATTAGATAATTTGGGATATGAAGTTCCTTTCGTATTTCCCGTGTCAAGGTGTCTTTGAAAATCGATGCATTTTTTTTATTTGTTCTGTATGTAATATTAATGAATGAGGCTGATTGACCTGTGACAGTTTATGGTAATTTTTTTCATATGCTTAGCATTCGCAGACCCTTTGAGACCTTAAGAACTGGATCTTCCGCAAGTCATCATCCCTCAGATCGATTGTCATTATGCGAACTCGTGGTACAGAAATATTAATAATGTAGTTCGAATTGGTTTCGAAAAGGGAATATGTGTGTATGCATGTATATATATTAAAAGGTAAGAGAGAGAGAGGGCTCTAGGTGTAGTAATTCGAAAGAGTGGGCGTTGTCAGAGCTTGTGCCACCGCTTGTGGGTGGTCTGCCTAAAATACAACCGGACAACGCCCATTCATTAGAATAACTGCTCTATGCCGATTCTTGTCTCTCTCTCTCCTTTTTTTATTTTTTTTTGCATCTGCCCTCTTTGCGCCCCGTTTCTTTCGATGATGTCTGTTTGGAGATGGGCCGCTCCGATATTGCGGCATTTCGGAGGGGTTTGGACTTAGCTTTGGATGTGGTCTCTGCGGATAGCGAGTGGTTTTGGAACTGTAACTATAAAATGTTAATATCAAATTTAGAGAATGATATTTCAGTAATGAGAGAACGGCGCATTTTTTTTTTTAAATTTTGTTTTGTTTTGGAGTTTTCTCCGTGAATGTAGAGTAGGAATGGACATTTTCATTATTCTTCACCTAGTTTTCTCTATCCATGTAATCTCCACATTTGAAAACTCGTGGTTGAAGGGGTAAAAAAAAAATTAGCGGAAGGAATATTGTCAACTGAGTAAGGTATGATTTCTTTCACGGTTCCACATGTTTTAGGGCTTAACCACTAAAAAGGTCTTAGAGTTCCTAAAATTAATTTTGAAAACTGAAAATCCCCCCCCCCTCGCCCATACACACTTTTTATAAAAAGTCTTTTCCAAGGATACCCAGCCCCCCCTTTTTTTTTTCAAATGGCTTTTGTAGAGCTGTATTATTTTGAGCCCTTAAACATTTTTTCACTGAGATCTTTTGGATAGATTTTATTAAAATGGAAAAATATGGCACCTTTGTCTACCTGACATTATTTATTTAACGTTTATAATTTATAAGCGTGGACGCTTTTACCGACGGTGCAACATGTGCATTTGCACGAGGCAGCAAATTTGGCCTAAACTATACGAAAAATAAATTTCCAAATCATTTATTCCTCCACTGTTGAAGCCAGCCTTCAGGATGTCGTAAAAGTTTTACATAGTTGTACTGATATGTATTTTTTAGAACATAATACTCGTGCAAAATATGCTATTGTACTGATATGTATTTTTTAGAACATAATACTCGTGCAAAATATGCTATTGCGCAGGGTAGCGAAATTATCAAGGCCGGACCTTTTATATAGGTATTCTAATATGTATCTTTTGTTTGCTCAACAACAGTCTTCCTTTGATGAAAATTATTATTCTTTAGGTAGAACCTATTTCTAAATTTTCTCTTATAATTTTGTTCATTTTTATGCAGTCATTTAAATATAATTTTTAGTTTCCGCAATTTTGACTAGTTTAAGAACATTTACTAGCATTTAAATGTGAACTCGCCGATTGTTCCCGTAATCAGTCGGTCATTAAAAAAAAAAGTTATGATGAAATAAATACTTTTATATAAACGAAATACTATTATGTAAAACGTTCCGGATGCAGTCAGCTTTTGTAGCCTTAAAAAGAAGTTGAAAGTAGGCCAAACTCCTTAAAAGGGTCTTAATTTTAAGTTGGAGATCTGAGTAGAAACCTCATTGACATTAATTCGTTTTAAATGCATTTAATAGAAATAGGCGTAACCAGTTATAGGTAGCTAATTTTTATTTTTTATTTTAGTGTGTTTAAATAATTTTCGTAAGTGCCATTTATACGTTATTGACAGTCAGTTTTCTTATTGCTTCGACATCGCAAAAATGAGCTTCTTAAATATTTGAGATGCATTTTGGGGAGGGATGAGATGTATAAATAATTATATCCAGCCCCCATAATTACACATAAATCATAGTCGCCAGCTGATCACTTTTCTACAAATTAACTGCGATTACGCTTATCCAAGTTAACCCTCGACATAGTTTTGATCGCATATCTCGTACTCGCATGCATTGCAGCTATTACAAGCTCTTCGAAAGATAATTGAAAAGGCAACTGTGCAACAAACCGTTGCCATTTCATCTTAAGGAAATAGCGACTCGGCTGAACGCTAATATTCTAATTCTATTCTTATACCTCGATATGGAAGCAAGAAAAAAAAGGCAACAGAAAAAATATAAAAAAAAGGAGTAAAAATAGAGGAAAAAAAAGAAAAACCAAACCCTTTCTTAATATTTTTTTTTTCTCTCCCACTACGGATGGCTGATCGCCGTAGGACTGTCTTTGGCGAAAAGACTTTATAATAGGTAATGAAGGCCTTATCTGCACTTGGAGCCATTATTCGAAAGGGGATCTTATTTTAACACCCTCGTTGGAGAGCCGAATGAATAATATGCGGATTTTATACGTGATTTTGTAGCTTCGTCGGCGTCATTGCTTATTCATGGTGCTTTGTTTTCGTCGGGGGTGTTGCGTTTATATACGGAGCTGTAACCGTTGTTCGAAGTCTGAAGCGCGCTTTTCTTGTCTCAGAAGATCTCGAAATTGTTGACTACCTATCAGTTGGGCCATATTTGTTTATTTGTATGGATCGCTTTTCAAGTGTCAGACAGCGAATTGTTTCTTCCAGTGGACAGTTTTGGCGGTAAACATTTGGCGGAAGCATAGCTTACCTCTCGTTGTATTGGCATTGCCGAAAAGAAAATCCTTTGCTCGTGTGACCAGGTTATCTGGTCATTAATCGTTGCGACATTGTGAAGATATGGATATACATCTCTAGCACACTTGGGTTACGGGCGCTATCTCGTAAGTAGATGACATTGTGAGACTGCTTACTAAAATTATCAATTTTTGGAAAAGCAGCCACATTTTAAGGATATCGTTATTAGATTCATATACAACAAGCCATCTGATACGGCTAGATACAAGTCGTTTAGGATAAAAGCCACATTTTAAAGCTGTGTACTAACCCAATTGGATACGCTCACCTCAATGTTTACCTATGGAAAAAGATGTCTACTATTTACAGGTACATAAATGCTGATAAAAATGTTTTTTTCAAATAGCCTGAACTTTTCTGCACCTTGCAACAGGATTCCTTGTATAAATTTCGTCCACCAAAGGATTTGATGATCGTTTAAACACGCTATACCAGATTTTTCCCGCAAATAATTTAAATTTTAAAATATTTGCATTTTTAAAAAAAGGAACGAAAAATGTCCCAAAGTGTAAAATTTCTTTCTCTATTACGGAATACAATATTTTTTATAAAATCTTTAAATCCAAGTCGGCAATCCTTGGACACATTTTCTCCATAGCTTAATATTGAGGTGAACGAATCCCATAGGGTTAGTATAAAGCAGTTAAAGTTGGTGCAACTAGATTCACTTACAATCATCCATCTAATAAAGCCAAATCCTTTCGAAAAGAACTCTGATCTCCGTGCAATAATTACCATACTATTTTATGATCATTCTTTAGAATGATCACAAGAAATTCGTGGATAATACGCTTCAAGTGTCTTGGGCAGGGAAATAGAATTTTCCACGACGAGAGGGTACTGTTCCATAGTTTTTAACATTTGTCTACTTTGACAGTTGTACATGAGATAGCAATCTTTATCATGTAAATCTCTGTCGGTTTTTACGCTGTTAACTCTTTCTTGTTTTATTCATATGTTTTTAAGCTATTTATGATAAAATGTACCTTCAAGCTTTTGTGGTTTGGAACTAATGGAATTAGAAGACCTGCACTCTATTTGAGGTTCAGCTTCTGCCTTCAGGCAAAGAGAGAGAAGGGTGTTACCTTTGTATGATTTTTTTCCTCTCTGGGAGTTGTTTAATATGTATTTAATAGAAATGATACGCCATTTTGTTGTTTAAACAAAATATGACACCTTTTCATCATCTCATTTGCTTCGGAGGCAATATTTTCACACGTACATACGTATTTATGTATGTGTGTGTGTATATATATATATATATATATATATAGGTTAAAGGGCTGTGATTTTAACTGAAACTGATAATATTTGTCTTAGTTTAGACATATTTATTATTTATGTAGAAGCTATCGAAATGAAGATCCCTTGATTGGAATTCGAAGAATAAAACACCTACTTGACTTTGGGCAATACTTTTATTGCTGGAAACTTTACTCATTAGGTAATATGAAATGACAGACGGTATAATGTTGTATGACAGCAATGCTTCCTTTCCAAATCAAGCGAAATCTTGGATGTCGGCTCCAACCTGTAACCGCAATTCATCTTTGAAATGCATCTTGGGGGAAAATGGCGTACGACATCTCGTCCGTGTTTAGAAACCCTGTTTGTTGATTGTGTTTAAATGCCGTCGTAACACCCCCCCCCCCCGCCATTTCTTCTTTTTTTTTTTTTTAATCTTTCCATTCATTTGGTGCGTCAGGTTGGGTATAATTTTACAAAGGTGGTTCCACGTAGTTAATGTCAAGGCCAGGTTGAGGAGAAAGAAAAATGTAGGTCACGTGTTCAGATTTTAATTTCCTGGATATTCATTCCTAGACTATTCACTACAGTTGAGATAGATACACGGAGTATCTTAATCTACTCATAAGCGAGAAACCGGTGAAATTGAGTCGATTTTGTGACCATGAAACAGCTTTCACTGCTGGCAAATGCACTTCGCAAAAAAGATTCTGAACAATACTTACATTTTCCCAGATAATAACAATAGCAGAGCGTATAATATAAAAGCGTATTTGAAGGCAACGAATTCATTAATTTCGTCGGCTTTCGGAATTTGCATAGGTAGGTAACGTATCTTTTGTACACTATCAATAATAACATCTCTGTTGTGCACAAATTAATATAATAGGTTTTTTTTGTAGTGCAGTCTTCTTGAATGTTTATTTTATTGTTGTGTGCGATTTATTTCTTCATACCCTTTTCTTGGTTTTATTTATGAATTTCTCTTTTCAGTCTGGAGAATTAATTTGCTGTATTGCTTGTATTATTTATTGAATCGCGATACGAAATAAAGGGTTTTAAGTGTATATTAAAATTTCCATTGTATTCAGAAAATTTGAAATCTATCGTTATTCCTCTGCTCAATTTACTTCATTCCTGAATGGTTTGTGGTTTTAGTTAATTGAACAGTTTAAAGTGAATTGATTTCATTTTAAATTTTACTTTCGTTAGCTGAAAACTTTGTGCCCTGTAGCCTATTAGAAGCTATTTCGTTTATCCACCTTTCTCCTGTACGAGGGGAGGGTAATTGTTTTAGCCCGGGGGCCATTTTATATAAGCGGAGGGCCTCACCTTTTAAAATTATTGCACTTATTAATTAACTTTGCATTTCAGAAAAGGTATAAATTGAATCATAAAAATCAATAAATTAAATTAAATATTGGTAGTTTTTTTGGCTGTCTTTGGAAGTTTTTCTGGGTATCTTGGCGGGCCACAAAAAAATCTGTAGCGGGCCGCTATTTGACCACCCCTGTCCTGTACAATTAATACCCCTGTCCATGTTAAGGCTGCTGTGTACTAACCCTATTGGATTCACTCACCTCATTGTTAACCTATGGAGAAAATGTGTCTACTATTGGCAGCTATATAAATGCCGATAATCCAATAAAAATGGTATTTTCAGATAGCTTGAATTTTTCTGGACCTTGCAACAGGATTCGTTTTATAAATTTAGTCCACCAAAGAAATTTACGAACGTTTAAAACGCACTATACCAGATTCCACCCCCCCCCCGAATAATTTAAATTTTAAAATATTTGCATTTAAAAAAAAAGAAAAATGCCCTAAGGTCAAATTTCTTTCTTTATTATGAAGTGCAATTAAAAAAAAAATTTTCAGGTAGTCTCTTCTAACGAAACTACCGCGGGTTATTAACGTAGGATTTCTTATCGTTGCTTACGTGTGGTTTTTTTAAATTTTATTTTTATTATATATATTTTTTGCGCATTTTGGTGCTTATCTGTTTAACTGCTTACTGCTACTAGGTTTGGCGCCCTGCCAAAATTATAACTCGCGACGCAGGACAATTTTTTTTCTCTCCAGGACCGATATTGAGCAACGTAATCGTACGTTAAATACAAACGTAAATCCAAGTCGGTAATCCTTGGATAAATCTTCTCCATAGGTTAACATTGATGCGAGTTAATCCAATAGGGTTAGTCCACAGCAGCCTTAATTTGGCTTTACGCATTGTTACTTTGTTCCTTTTGTATTGATCAAGCAGTTTGATCGCTGCAAGTTTTGGTTAATTCAAGAAATATTTACAGGATTTTTCTCGAGTTCTGGCAGTTAAGAATTACCTATGTTGTCATAGCGGTTTCTCATTTCCAGCTAATTCGAAGATCCGCGACAATACAAAAAATCTCTTTATTCTCTTCGGGGAATTTTAAATGTTATAAGAGAGAATATTTTTTTTATGCTATGGGGAAAAAATAGAATTTTAGTCATTTCTCTTGGGTCAAGACTTTTTCTTGTAAAAAAAACAAAAAAAAAACAAAAAAAAACTGAGCGATGGGTTCGAAAATTCATTTTTCCCTCTCTCTTGTACGCGTGGGGGAGCTTTTCCCCAGAGGAGCGTGTAAAGACCAGAGGGCAGAAAGAATAGGGAAAAATTTGTAAGTTGGAGGGGGGAAAAAATTGAGAAATCGTAATAAAAATTTATTCCCGTAAACGGACCATGTGATTTGGTTTTACTGTGGAGCGATGTGGTACATGCCCTTTTCGTTCGCCCCCCTCCCTTCTCCTGCAGACGATTTTAGTGTGAGTAAATAAATGCCTTGGAATAAATAAATAAAATAAATTGAAAAAAATATTAAATGAAAAGCAGTTTGGTTTTTGTTTTTTGTTTTTACATCCTCGGAGAAAGAAGTATTTGAGATTTAAAATTGGACAGAGTGGCTTTTTGAGTTTCCGTATGATTGCCGGGGCAAATTTTTCCATTGGTTTGTTTCGTGATTTTTTTTCTCCCCCCCCCCCATATTCCACTTTTCTTCTTAAATTTGTTTTTGGTTTGTATTGGTAGGGAGAATAAACTTTAATTTTGTAAATACAGCAACACCTTCATAGCATAGATGCAAAATTATGCAATGGTCAACTGTTTGCTCATTGAAGTTTGTATGAATTTAAGAGAAAAGATTATTTTTGTGGGTTGTATTAAGGTATTTTTAATGTTCTGTGTTAAGAAGAAATTTAACAGACATCAGCCAAAAATTGTATTCATGTAGTTAGTGGTAAACAACTGAATTGTCAATTTATCAGTACAAAGGGAAAAAGAGTAACTCAGAGGAGAGGAACTTTAATAGTATTAAAGACAACTAATTTTTCGTAATCATAGAGCAGTTATTCATATAGTTATACATAAAAACTAGGTTAATAATTTGACGGGCAGAATTCCATATAACTAAGGGTACGTAAATTTCGCCCCCCCCCCCCCAAAAAAAAAAAAAAAAAAAATTTATTTTTTCGCATTTATTCGATATATATATATATATATATATATATATATATATATATATATATATATATATATATATATATATATATATATATATATATATATAACTATGATGCCTAGTATAAAGAGCGTAATTCAAAAACAGTGATTTAAATATACTAAGTTATTGACTTTTATACCAATAGCAGAATAATTTCGACTTGAGTTTTTTGTACAAAGAAATGTACTTTGTATACAAAATTGAGAGTAACCAAGTAAGTAAAATTACAATTTTACTTACTTGGATAGGTAAATATCAAATTCTTAGTTAAAAGCTAACATTCTAGTAGTCTCCACATTCTCTTATTTAAGTCTTTGCCTTCTGTCATAAATTACTATGTTGTACATACTAAAATATCTCTCAGCATCTACTCTGTTAATGGGACTATAGAGGCTTTGTATAGCTTCCTTTGCAAAGTTAAGCTAGGAGCATTTCGTTGGAATTAAAATCTGTATAACGTCATCAGGAGTCTCTTGGTACTGCAAATAGCTGTCTGTGAAAATGGTTGTATCCACCGATGACTCCGGTACGGACAAACTGCCCGGGTGAAATTTCGAAGCAAATCCGAAGGAGCGTGAGATATTTCAGTTATAGACCGTGGATGGTCTTAGTTAGGCAGTTATGTTAATAAATTGTTACTATTACCTAATTTCGCTTAAAAAGCCGTTTATCGGCGAGTTTTCACCGAAAAGTAGTAAAAAAAAAAAGAATTTTCGCATTTATTCGCTCGTATAGGTAAATTTCTCATTTATTCGCATCTATTTCGTAAATACGAAAATTACCCAAAAATCTGGACTAATTATTTAGTAATAATTGGTCCAGATTTTTGGGGTTAATGCATATATCATAATGAAACATGAAAATGAAAACACTAATATCGTAGAATGTTTAACAAGTTACCTATATATTTACAAAAGCCCAGAGAGGAAAAAAGTTGATATTTTTAAAAGGCTAACAATTAATTTTTCTTGTAGCGTTATTATATACTATTGTGTTCGGCGATTTCTGTTAAAAGGATAGAATTTGTATGCCAACTGTTGTGCAGTGCCCGCTTCTTTCAGTGAGATCCTTAACGTAGATCACTTTTAAAATCTCAGCGTGTATGTCTAGACAATACCTTAAGAATACATATGTGTAGAAAAATATTTTATTACTCTCAAAATTTATGCTTACTTTCCTACAGAGCTTTTTAAGGCAAGCATTGAAATAATGGAGCAGAAATTTGATCTTTTAGAAGTTTCAGTAGTAAGAGTTTAAAATTGAAAATTTTCTGTTGTAACTAAACCAGTTATTTGACCGCTGGTGTGTACCTACAGTGTTCTCCCAGTGTAGCTTGACAAACCCTTCTACCCTTCCGTTTTGTTTGACGTCATCATCCATTCTCCGGAATCTATGCCGGCTGCGGAATTTTAACACTTCACTGGTTTTTTCGACGAACAGCACACACTACATCCTTTTATCTATTCAACTACCTTGTTGGACATAACAGAAAATACCTAATGATCCCACTTTTAAAAATTTTTTTATATACATTTCTTTTTAATTCATCCCTTGTGTTGGCGTGTATTATTTACATCTAATCTGCGCAATCTGTATTACAGAACGGTTATTTGTTTTCACTCAACAGTCAATGAAGTGGGAAACAACTTTTTTTTTTCCCTTTAGAAGATGATGATTTATTTTTTCTTTCAAGATACGCTACAGATAGGAATGTATCCTGCAGCCCTAAGCCTTTGGTTTTTATGTGTAGTGGTGTTTTCTGCTTTTTTTCGTTAACGTATCGTGCATTTCTTCCCCTCTCCTTTTTTGTAGAAGCGAAACTAATTTAGATCTCTACACTAAGACCGATCCTCAAAAACTGGATCTGTTTCTTGAAGTACTTCATAATTACCTTTCATATTGTTTGCTTTTTATGTGTTTTAATTTTTGATTCTACGATTCTGATGTAAAGGGAAATATGACAGTGTTATAAGAAGGCCTCTGATTGGTTTCCCGCTGTCCGTAGGTTTTCTGTACAGTGCCCTGATGTATGAAATGTTCACTGTCAAGGGGTTGCAATTCAAACTGTAAGGTTTTGTTTCGAGCACTGTGGTCAAATTTTGCTGCACGCGGGCTAATTTGACCGGGACTTACAGTTTAATGCCAATTTCGAACGACTACAAACATCCATGCCAACAGTGGGTCTCGAGCCCACAGGATCTGAACCGAATGCCAGCGCCCTAGCCATTCGACCATCACCTGGCTAATCGAACCGTAAGACCTCAGTAGTTTATTACGCCACTGTTTCTGTATTTATTTTTCATACATGAAGAAATTGCGGAGGTAATTGTTTACTTTTCCTAATTGAATTCGGGTTTTGATCATTAATAAATTTCCATCGACAGCAAAAATGTGCATTTGACAAATCTTAAAACCAATACGACAGCGTTGTTTTGCTTTGTTATTATGGAAGTCTCCTAAACGGTCTTGTTAACATTAGGCAAGTGCATTTGGGAATGACCCCTTGACCCAGAGAGAAGGCCAAAGAAGCAGTCTCTGCGCCACATTTGACGAAAGGCCTTTTTAAGGCTATAATAACCTTCCTGGCTAAGAACTCAGCAAGAGGTTTGAATCTCTTGCAGTTAAACGCAGTAACTTGACGTACTCCAACGCCATTTCTGTTGTAAGTTTAAACATCTGTGTTGCCGAAACGCTGCGTTTAACCTGCTCCAGATTCTGACGCGAGAGGGTTTTACCTGTATTACGAGTTGGCCGCTCCCGCGAGAAGCTGGGCTGACCAGCTGTGGACATTTTGTTGCTAATCGGAAAATCTCACTCAACGAGAGTCATAGACTGCTGAATTTTTTGTTTAGGAAAGTGTCTTGAAAATAAATATATTTATATTCATATCACGTGACTTTTTTTTTTTTTTTAAATCTGTTGTTGGTTTTCGGAGTTAGACGGGTACATACTAGTTCTTTCTTTCGACCTAAATAACGTTATGACTGTATATATATCATTGCATAAGATACGATAGTCATCACTCATATCCGTGTATAAATTTGACATCCGTAGAATTTGCTAAATTTACTAGAAAATTCTCGAGGTGCACTGTATTTTAAAGGCATTACAAAGAAATCTGAATTTTCAAAAAAAATATTCGTTAATATCTTTTAAAAAATACAAAATATTTATATTTATTTTAAAAACTTAAAAAAATCTACTTTTTTCTGAAGTTTTAGTTAGTCTTAGAATTAAAAAATTAAGGTTTGAAATATGTTTTCAGAAAATTTTGTCCAACATTTGTGGGCTTAACAAAACAAACAAAAAAAATGACAATTTTTGTCATTTAATCCTTTTAGTGTCTTTATCTAATATAAAAAAATATATCTTGATACACCACCTTGTTTTATATAATTTTAATAACACAAAGTCATTAGTCTTAAAAATGACGTCAGATTATGGTATCTATTTCCCTTCCTGTGGAGGATGCGTTATGGAAGGTTAAGTTTTGGTACACTGGACTTTTTTTATTCTGGTCACAAACTTGAAAATAAATTACCTCCCTTAAGTACCCTTTTCTATCATTTATAACCACAGTGTAAATACAACAAACTTAAATCAGTTTTTGGGGAATCGTTCAGCAATAAGTAGAATTGCTAGTGGACATCTTTTCGACACCCAGGGACGGAGTTTAGAGAGATAATTACCCTCCCTAGTAATTGCACTATTGTGTTCAACCAGATTTCCTTATCAATCTCTCATATTGCAAACACTATAGACATTTTTGACCTAGTAATAAATAAAAAAATTCTGATTACGAGTTGGATATCTACATTAAGATCTGACGATCATATATATTATGAGTATTAGGTTTTACCGTGAAGTTAACGGTAATGTATTGGCGTCAAAATTAAGATTTTTTTGTTGGTGGCTATTTGGACTTTTACTTTAAACTCTTTGAGAATGCTTCAGAAATCTTTTAGAATTGGAAAATGAATTATCTTTGAACCACGATTTCAGTTGCCAGTCTTTCAAGAAAACATTTCCGTAATTGATTTGCTACGGTGTACTCATGGGGTTCTGTAATAAGATGTACAACAGCCCATTTTGATACTTCTCTTTTTTTTTTTTCCCCCCTTTTTTCTGGCCATGCAACAAGATGTCGAAAGCCTCTTCTACAGGTACCTCAGCATTTCGGCCGGAGCACTTTCCTGTCACTTCCTTGATACAAGTTTTCTCGACTCGCGGCCGGCGGCGGTGTTTCGGCACTTCCATTAAGGAGAATTTTAATTGAAAAAAAAAATCCTGTTTTATCATTTTTCCCCCTCTTTCATTTTCTGTGTTGCCGTTTTAATTGCTGCACACGTTGACGAGTTGTTGTATGGGCCCGCGCGTTCCACGGTGCTCTCGTACCGTGTTTATGATTTTTTTGTCTTTCTATTTTTGTTTATTGTCGTGCCGTTTGATGTTATTGTCTCAGATTGTGCCGCTCTGTCATTTCGCGCTTCGCTCGTAATTAATAAAAGTCGGAAATTGTGCTTGGAGAATTGAGCGAATGCCGTGAAGGGAAACGACCGGTATAGACAGACGTTGTTTTCGTAGAAATGCGAGTTCGCATTCTTATATTGTTCGACGGAACATTTTTTTTAATGCTTATGTTTATTTACTATTTATAGATCCACTAAACCAGTGGTCCCCAACCCCCGGTCCGTGGATCAAATGGTACCGGGCCGCCCAAGGAACATTAAATAATTTCCATTTTATTTACTGTGGTGTATTTCTCTCGGGTTAGTGCGACTTTATCGGGTTTGTGCTAATTTATATCTTTGTAACAGAAGAAATCTTAACTATTTTAAATTAGTTTATTATTTATGAAACATTTCAAAATTATGAATTAAAATTGCAATCATAGCCCCCCTCAGCGGGCCGCGGTAAAATTATCAAACGTTGAACGGTCCGCGGCGATTAAAAGGTTGGGGAGCACTGCACTAAACCACCTACGTACGCAGTCCAGGGGTGCGTTGTACAGAAGTGAAACTGTCACAAAGACATTAATGCTAATTACCCTGAATTAATTTTTCATCGTAACGTCATTGCATTCATCATAACATTAATTTTAACGAGTTTTTTAATTATTTATTTATTTAAACTAAGTTCCCAGAGTTTCGGTACGTCTTCCAAAACATTTATTACGACGTCTGGGAATAAATGTTATTAGTTGTCTATTTTAATTAAAAATTTGAGAAAAATTATCGTTAGGATTCCCTAAAATAATATTTGGCTTCCAAGGGAGAGGCATATATCTTAGATACATGCATCTGTATTTGATGCCACCAGTGGTCAGCTTTTCTGAGCCCAAGCATGATACCTCATTGTAGAAGCTTTTTGGGGAAAAAAAATTGTTAAATTTTGGGAAGTTTCTTTGATATTAACTTGCGAACATTTAGCTTTATAAGCACATGAACTGCGAAAGAATTCGCTTGGACTCAAACGGTAAACAACCGAAGTACCGTGTCGGTTATTGAAATGTTGTGCCATTTGCCCACGAATTTCCAAGTAGTGCTCAACAGTTGCCGTGCCTTTTGGTTACACTGCACGAGGATAAATGTTTCAATTCCAACAAGCAACCTACATTACATAAGAAATGGTAGAAAACGGGCAGTGGTGACTTGTTAGGAGGCGAAACATATACACTGCTACTTTTCTTGGAGTTTGCAGGATCAGTAATGGTGAATAATTATTGATATTTAAAATTTTTGATAGATGAAGAAAATTATACAAGTATATTCCTTTTGTATTTGACACACGTAAACCCCACTTTCAACCAACCACTCTTCTAACTTAATTCGGTGTGTGTGTGTCCTTTATACATGGCATGTGCCCGCTAATACCCGTTTTCAAATTCAAAAGTCTTACTATGAAGGTAAACCTCCTCTAAGGCAGATCCCAATATATTATCATAGTTTTTTAAATCATGAAGTGCATCATTTACATACGGGCTCATCGTGACCCTGATTCCCTATTGATTTATTTGTTCAGGCGGCCCTGTCACTTTTCCCTGTTGTCCAACAGTTTGTTGAATGATCTGTTCTAATACGCGCCCTTTTTGTGCGTGTGGTCAAACAGCACACTCCTGTGACGCGTTTCCGAACCCCAGTTTGTTTTTTCATCATTCTGGTATTCGGTGTTTATTGTTCCGTAATGTTTTTTAAGCTCCCGACAAAGCAAACACTTCTCGACGTGGATGAGTCACGAGCCGCTAAGCGGTGCTGGAGTCGTGTTTACGAGAGTAGTCTGCGCACTGTGTTTTCCTCGACCTCATTTGCATTGCTTAGGTAAAAGCCCACAGACTTCATCTAGGCATCTGCCCGCTGTGAAATTTTACTTAATGTGTGACTTTACTTAATTGAACTTTTACTTAAAATTTTACTTAATGATGACTGAACTACGTCACACGAATAAAATCCAGCTAATTTACAGCTCTTAAGAGACCCTATCCTTAATAGCAAATCCTTTTGAAAAACTGATTTCGAGCAATGGAGGGCTTAAACCTTTAAATCTCACCTGTATAACCGTGTGTGTGCGTGCGTGCGCGCGCGCGCGTACGTACACACACACACACACCACCCAGTACCGTTACTAGCCATTCATGCGTCCTGGGCTATTTGCATTTGGGTCCCTTAATTAGGTTTGAGAAAATAATTAAGCAAATACAGCATTTTGGGCCTCTTCTAAGTGGACCCTGGGCGGGTGCCTCTGTTGCCCCTGCCTCATTACGGCACTCTCTCTCTCTCTCTCTCTCTCTCTATATATATATATATATATATATATATATATATAAATAGAGAGAGAGAGAGAGAAATAGATGGTCTAAAATTCTTATGTTTTAAAAACATAACAGAAAAAAAGTTCGTTTCTGACGAAGTTCGAACGAAGATTTTGTAGAAATTTTTTTGGGTCATATATAAGGAGAAAATATTTCAAAAGCACATATTTTACCTGTCAATAAAGGATTAAGTTTGAATTTCTTCGTAACTCGACGTTTGCATGGTTCATGCCGAACGATCAGGGATCTTTTTGTTCCTGCGTTGATTTTCTCTACCCTACTCTTCCGAAATGAAACCGACACAGACTAAATCTGCTCGGATACCTTCGCTGAGGTCTCCAGATAACCCCCGTGAGTTTCCAGAAAAGTCGGGATTAAAAGATCCGAGGAAGAGCTTATCGACTTCAGGGCCCCTCGGTATCGAAAGTCATCCAAAGTATCGAAGTCATTTCGATTAAGATGATTCTTCGCCATAAGTCATCTACATCCTTTAGAGACCGTGGGTGTGGATTTTGATAACTGGTGCTTGTCAGTGAGTTAGGTTGTTCCTATCATTACTCTGTTATATTAACTTGTTTGTAATGGCTTTAAGCGAAGGCATGTTCTGAACTTAAATCATCAATCGGTGAAATATGTGCGTCTGTCGCCTCTTTCAGCTGGATGTATGTGAAAAGATCACAAAATTATCTTTTCATAGTTTCGCTCACTATCTGACTGACATCCGCTGCAGATTAATTTATAATTAATCTCTTCTTAGCGAGTATATTGATGATGTATTGTTATAATTTACTGTGGTTCAATGACTGTTTAGTGGTAATCATCAATCGGTGAAATATGTGCGTAAATTTTCTCTTGACTTCTCTTAATAGATATTAAAAACACTAACATACATAGGTGTAGCTTACTTCTAACTTTTTTTTTTTTTTTGGGGGGGGGGGGGGCACGAATTGAATTCAGTTAGGCCCCTCCTCAGCGCATTGACTGCCGGACCGTCCTTAAAATATGAAATATTATGATTTTTTGAAATTGAATAACAATAGAATTGATGTTTGAATAGTATTCAAAAGTTATGCAATGAGAAAATTAAATATAATATAATTAAAATGAGAAAAAAAATATAGCATCGAATTACTGTTATGGATCATACCATTGTTTAAAAACTATGTTAAGGCTAAAGAAATTATCGGAATCTTCAGTTACACAGTTTCAAAAAGGGAAGAAGTACCAACTTTCTTAAAAGTTTTCTATAATTTTCCGATTTTAACTAAAGTTCTAATAACTTTTTAATTTATTTAAAGTTAAGTTGGGGGGCATGCCCCCCCCCCCCGGACACTACGCCTATGCTGACATAAACAGTGCTTTCTCCATGTAACAATACTCTTTAATTCAACGAAACTTCCGCAAAATCATGACTTCAAACGACAATATTATAAGCCGCATGAAGAAAAATCCATGTACCTAATGAGCTTTTTTTATTTATTTATAAATATTCTATATAGCTTGTTGTGGATTAGATTTTTTAAAAAGTACCGCAAATGTTTTTTATATCTTAACAAATTTCTAGGAAAAAATATTTATGCTACCCACCCCCGCATTTATTGATATATCAAGATCTACTACGCTTATTACATTTTACCTACCTTCTTTAATATTGAACTGTTTCTTTTGATTTCTTACGCACTGTTGAGAAATGTATATTAATAAATTTTTTTTCTAATCGGCATAAAAACACTTTTTAATATATTTAGATTAAAAAATTTTACTTTCGCTGAATATTTAGTTATTGTGCATTTAGCCGGTTGGAGAATCATAGTTCTTTATTCATGTTTTGAAAGTATGTGGCGTATAAGTGCAAAACCGGGACTTCATTTAAAATTTGTTTCTGTCTTTCAGCCTATAAGAAAGTCGTTCAATTATTGCTCTTTGAAAGTGAGTCATAGGCCGCTAGTTTTAAAGTAAATATTTTGAAAGAAGTCTATTCATTTTTGTAACCAACCACGGGTCTGCGTCTTACAGTACTTATTAAAATATCTAAACTGTGTTAAGTTTCTGGACAATTTTTTAAAACTGGAAATTTGTTTTGAACTGTACTCGTACCACATCTTCTGAAGATTGTGTGACAACTCCTCTTCTTGATAGACACTGCCATGAAGGTCAAAATGTTTGCCGTTCTGGGATACTTCATTAGACTCTTGTAAGAAGGTTGATTAAAATTTATGTATTTAGCCTGTTCATCTCTTGTGTTCTCCAGAAGTTGGACGGGTAATTTCCTGCCTTTCTACAACACCAACGTGCCTCAAGATTTTGCAACTCGTAATTTGGAGGTTGTTTATATTATGCTCTCTCTCTCTCTCTCTCTCTTAGCCGCTGTCTGCAGTCTTTTCTTTTTTCTTCCCTTTCCCTGCATTCGGGCATGTTTCTCGCCTTGGAAGCTCACGGTCATTAAGAGATCCACATCTGGCGAGCGTCAATTGCCATGTGTCTTGTCTACTGCAATATGCAAACGTTTCGGGCGAGATTTTTAATGGCTTGCTTTTGAGGCCTTTTTCTCCAATTGCTTTACTTATTTGAGAGACAAGACCTTATTTGCAGTTAAGTGGAGAAATATGTTTGACCCAGCGTGCCTCGGATTCAATACCGATACATTATAACCTTCGGTAATGAACTGGAATTCGGCAATCAAAATCCCTTTTTCTACGCAGTTTCTGCTAGCCAACCGATTTGATCGCGGTTCGGAGGTCATGCTCGCCCGTAAGCTATTCAGCAAATTGGCTGCAATGTGTTGAAGAGTGTGTGGATGTCGTACTCAGTGCTGATGATTTGTTTTGAGTTATTTGTTGGCTAGCATTCCGACCCAAAGGGCTACTGTTGTCTCGTTTTATAACGAGAATTTTGTTTTAAAAAAACACCTTGTTGCTTAAAGTAAGCGTAATTACAACACGTGAATATTATTTAGCAAGGATTTATGAATGAAGTTACTTAAAATGTCTTTTCAATGATTCGCATATGCAGTCATAGTTATTAAACCATAAGTTTACTGTCTTTGACTTGGGGTAGTAGTTCTTCCTTCCATAGTAATGTAGAAGACCGCAAAAACTTCTATAAAATACTAATTATTTAACCACGGCGTTTATCTGAAAAAAATTCTTAATTAGGAATGATGTAATTTCGTAAAAATAATGTGGGAATTTATAAAAAAAAATAAATGAAAGGAAGAATAGATGTGATGTTTTATTTTGAAATCTTTCATAAACTGCAATTTTTTAAGGCTGTTGTAAAAGCTTAAGAATTGGACAGAATATTCTACTGTTCTATTTCCCAAACAAACACACACACACACACACACACACACACACACACAAATAAATAAATAAATAAATAAAATAAATAATTAAAAATAAAAATTAAACTTTTGTAAATTAACTAGCCATATAAGATTGTAGATTCAGCTTTAGAAATTAAATTTTTAAACGTAAAACTTGAAAACGCCAGAACGTGGTCGAATATGTAAATCTTAGCAGTGATTTTTAATCTCATATTTCGTTTTAATCTCCCCACTGAAGGAATCATTGGCTAATTTTTTTTTTCCTACTTCCATTATTTAAACAGAAAAAAAAATATATCGCTCTTGAAAAAGGAAGAAATCGTCTGCAACACTATCCCCAAAAGTTTTATGTCGGGATAAGATTTCTAAGTTTTTGCTCGAATTTCAATACCTCATTTGTATTCAATCAGCACTTGGCTTTCCCGAATACTAAAGAGGGGGCTGCTTTTTGATGAGGAATAAATGCTGTTACGCCACTCTATTACTTTTTTTTTTCTCCTTACCTGCTGTTATTAAGAGGCATTTCACGATACTTATTACTGTTTTTCTTTGTTTTTCTGTAATTTTTTTTTCCCCGCGCGATATTTGGCATTTTTTTTTTCTTCGCGGGCTCCTCATCGGCGCGTTTAATTCGCTACCACCTATGCAAGCGACTGCTCATCAGGTCTAGAGTCAATTAAATCCAATAGGTTACGATTAGTACGTGCGAGGAATTCTGGGATGGGGGTCTTTTTTTTATTTATTTATTTTTTTTCCAAAGTTTTCAGCGTTGAGATATGAATGTTTTGAATCTTAAATAGCTTTATTTTGGCAAACAATATGGCTCTGGTGAAGAGGAGGGTAAAAATATATTAACATTTAAAAAATAAAGATTATCAAATTAGCTTTTTATTTTCCTGCTAATGAGCGATTTGGTATGGCATGGTTTAACGCTAATTTATGCACCCTATTCGTGGTGAATAATACTAATAGGATGTCACGATGTCTCACTGAGGTAGGGCTCTGCCCGCAAGCTTCTATATTATAGGATTTTTTTTAAAACCCGTTGAATTTAAAACACTGAGATGTTGTTGAACTTTGCATAACATTCTTGGCAACTTTAATTGTTTCGATATTTTCTCTCACTTCTGCGGATCATTAATTTGTTATGCTGAATTTACTCACATACCGTTTCCCGTGATCGCCCCTAGATGGCGCCATTAGACATTTTGTTTACCAGTTCATTTATATCAGGTGACATCAATAACAGATGTCTTTTATGTAACAGGATAGGTAATACTGGGTGTGTGTGGATTTCTACGTTATAAAAGATCTTTATTTCAAATTTTAGGGCTGGTATTATATACTAAAAAAGGGGAATAATTTGTGCTTAAACGCCCAAGAAAACCGTGTTAAGACGCATATCCATCTTTGCTACGTATTCCCTAACAAACAGAAAAAAATAAGAATAAGTTAAAATTTTTCACGCAAATCGCGGGCGTAAGCTATATGTGATTTGAATAGAAATAAACAGTGTTCCACAACATCTTCTTAATTTGTCATTTTATTATTATTATTATTATAGATTTAATTCGTGAGATTTAGTAGGAAGGTTTATAGTCTCAAATTTTGATATAACTTTGTGTAAAAGTTTGATGGTCGTGTCTTTTACTATTTATAGGATTCTTTATAATAGTTTTATTATTACCATGTTTTATTAACTAGCTTTCTTGTTTATTTGTGTGTTTGTCCAGTACAAATATTGCAATCGATTTTTAACTAACTTCCCGACTAGCTAGACATTTGAAACTTTTAGAATAGCTAAGAACACGATGCCAATGCATTCTTTTAATACTTTTAGCCGAAAAAATCCGCAGGGTGCCGCTTCGATCGAATTCAATTTGACGATTACGATTTTGAAAATAGAATACATGTGAATTTAGTTTGTTTCAAAATTGTGCGAAAAAATTTTTTACAAAAATTATAAAAATTAAAGTTTATAAAGTCTGTGAATAGTGGAAACGACTAAAAAGTGATTAAAATTAAACAAAAGAAAGTGAAAAAGAATAATTTAGTGAAGGTTTGTGTAATTAAGAGAGAATTGTCAAGTTTATATTATTCAACAGAAAATTTAAAAACGTGGTATATAAAAAGTTCTTTATCTTGTAATTATTATTATTATACTGAAAAATAATTCAGCATACGAGAAAATACGACTTTTTTTTATAAGCATTAGAGTTAATTTTGAGGGGATTTTTTGTTTATTGCGGTTAAGGCGCCATAAAGTTACCTGTTTACAAACGCTTGCTCACCTTTTCATGCAACTTTACATCCTTTCAGAGTATATTCGAAATTTCACGTCATAATATGCAATAGGTTTATGTAATTACAGGGCAGTAGTGGTTGTTAAATAAAAAAACAAAAATAAATAAATAAATAAATAAAAATTACATTTTGCTCGTAGAAAGGTTTCGAATTCCGGAATGTGTTCACTAACCTTTCGGAAATTTCACACCTCTGCTGATTGTAGGTACCTAACACAGAGTTCTCCTGCTTTTATGAGGTGTTTAAGGGGTGGTGTAAGGTGTGTGTATATGGGAAAGTCCGATTCAGTGTTGTGGTAGACTGCCTTAGAATTGCGATTAGTAACGTCATCAAAACCCCTCTAGGCACCCGAAAAGCCCACTGTCGGCAAATGACGCGCATGTGTACTCCGTTAATTAAACGGAGATTAGAAGAACATGTTAATGAGAAATACACGTCACGATGACGTCATTTTCAAGCACCCCCCCCCCCCCCCTTATGACTCCCCTTCCTCTAGATTTATCCATCTAATAAATATGACTATCTTAAGAACTGTTTTACAGCTTGTAACGTTCATGTGAGAAAGGCTAAAATCTTCGCTAATGTAGCTCCGCTGAAAACCTCATTGGCCGCCAAAAGAAGGAAAAAAAAAAGTCTAGCGCGGCTTCATGCCTTATTCAATACCTGCATTGGCTAGTTTGGCCAACCTTTTCTCCGCTTTCTATGGCGCTAACACCTCCACTGTATATTATCGCATAATCTTGAGGGTTGCCATAAAATATCCAATTGCATCCAGCGTAGGTCCCTTTTATGTAAATGCTGTTTCAGCCTAGCATATGAGAAGAGAGAAAAAACTCTTAATTGTTTTATGCTCACCTCTTTATGTATTGCTATCTTGTAACTTGCTTTTATTGGCGGGTATTTTTTTTCTGTGGCATTTTTGCATCCAGATTAGAGATGAGCTGAATTTTCATTAATCCCCCCCCCCCCCTCTTCTAGTTTTTTTCCCTTTATAATATTGAATGTGTTTAGTTTCCCTTCCTGATATGCAGTTTGTGTGGTCGACATTTTGATGTAATTATTTTAGCCTATGGGTTAAATATTGCATTTAATGTTTCTTTTTCTATTTTTTTTTAAATTAATATTCTTTTTTCGTGGATGTCCGGAACATCTGTGTGTAAATATGTATGAATTGACAGGTCATCTTGATTTTTATCGCTATGTTGTCCAATGTGTTGTTAATTTAAAAGTAAATATTCATAGTTGGAACTATAAATAAATTTTAAAATATGAAAGCAATAAGAATGTATCATGTACACTGAAGAGAAGAGAAAAAAAAACTGGTACAGGCGTGCGTATGCAAATAACTGAGATATGTAACCAATCAGCGTAACGTGATGCAGTCGGCAGCGCCTATATAAGACAACAGATGTCTGGCGAAGCTGTTAGATTGGTTTCTGTTGCTACAATGGCAGGTATCACGATTTTTGTGAATTTGAACGTGGTGTTATAGTCGGCGCACAAGAGATGGGACATAGCATCTTCGAGGTAGCGATGCAATATGGATTTTCGCGCACGACTATTTCACGACTGTACCGTGAATATCAGGTATCCGGTAAAGCATCAAATCTCCGGCACTTCCTCAAATTGCTGCGGATTTCAATGCTGGGGCATCAAGTGTCAGCGTTCAAACTGTTCAACGGACCGTCATTGATATGGGAGTTCGGAGCCGCATGCCCACTTGTGTACTGTTGTTGACTGCACGGCACAAAGCTTTACGCCTCGCCTGGGCCCACCAACACCTCCATTGGACTGTTGATGACTGGAAACACGTTGCATGGTTTGACGAGTCTAGTTACCAATTGTATCGGGCGAATGTGTACGGGTATGGAAACAACCTCGTGAATACATGGACTGTACATGTCGACAGGGGACTGTTCAAGCTGGTGGAGCTTCAGTGATGGTATGGTGCGTGTACAGTTGGCGTGATATGAGACCCCTGATACGTCTAGGGTCGACTCTAACAGGTGACGGGTACATAAGCATCCTGTCCGATTGTCTACACCCATTCATGTCCATTGTGAATTCTGACGGACTTGGTCAATTCCAGCAGGACTATGTGTCACCCCATACGTCGAGTGTTGCTACCGAGTGGCTCCAGGATAACTATTCTGACCTTAAACACTTCCATTGTCCGCCTAAATCCCCAGACATGAACATTATTGAGTATATCTGGGATGCCTTGCAACATGCTGTTCAGAAGAGATCTCAACCCTTTCGCACTATTATGGATTTGGGGACTGCCCTGCAAGATTCATGCTGTGAATTGCCACCAGGTTACCTTCATACATTTGTCGAGTCCACGCTATATCGTGTTGCGGCGTTTCTGCGTGCTCGTGGGGCCCTACACGATATTTGGCAGGTGTACCAGTTCCCCCCCCCCTCTCTCTTTAGTGTGTAAGAAATGAAGAGCATAAAAAATAATTGAAATAATATAATGAAAAGGTCTCAGTTCGGGCAAATGCATCGAGAACTGAAACCCTATAGGATATGCATATATATAATACACGCATACTAAACAACATTTAATCGTGTGTACTACGCTTTGACTGCAAAATTAGCGATTATAAGTTATAGCTGTTTATCTAAAGCTTTGTAATTATTGTACGGAATCACCTGAATGTGAAAAGCAGTCGGTTTCTCTATTCAGATAATGTTTTTTAAAAAAATAATTTTTAAATTAGAAAATATTGTTTTTAATGTCATATATAGTGCCCAACAGTGGGGAGCGAAGCCCCCTCCCCCCCGCCAAAGAAATAGAAATTGCATTATTTTTTATCCATTCAATTCGCCCCCCCCCCCCCCAGATTAAATACTGGGTGCGCTACTGGTGCCCAATGTTTCAACCGGAATGAATTAGAAATCTCTTGTAGTTGAGACTTGTTGGGACTGTCGGAATTCTTTCACTAATTAACGCATTATGTGCCGTCTTCCTGGTGTAATTACTTGCAGAATCAGTTTTACCCCTAGTATGAGCCCTTCCTCTCCTCCTATGGTAATAGTTATATCATTGCAAGGAAAATAAACATTGAATAAATTATTTTAAAATATTTTCTGTTTTGTGTGTTTAATTTTATTTTGTAAATTAATTTTGTCCTCTCTTATTTCTAGGTAAGTGTCTTTTTTCCGTTCTGCCACCATCGGTGAGTTAATTTCTTAACCTTCTCGTACCTTTGCTTTGCTTTCTTATTATCACGGACAATCAAAGCTGGACGTGAGCATAGGTGGCGCAATTCAGTCCCATGAAGTATTGTTGTATCATATGATGAGGTAATTTGCGGCGCAACTGTGGAAATTCCTGGGCGTTATTTGGAAAGACGGAAAACATAACATTCAATTATGAACTATCTATACGGAAATAGTATAGGCGTTGAGTTTTGATTAAAATGAAATTTTGCTTTATGTATACATGTAATTTTTTCTTCTCATAATTATACATTTTATATCTGTGTTAAAGAAGCTAGAGTGTAAAGAATGAACAATCTTCTTTTTTTTTTTAAAGTTATTTTTAATTATCTTAACACTGCTGCATTTTGTAAGGCAAAATGAAATATATAAATTCATTGTCAATTGTTACTATAAATTCCGAGCCATTTGAACTCCAGTTTTGAGTGTCCTTTTCAAATTCAGGTCTTGTTATAAAAGGGATGAAACAACGTGTAGCTTAAAGATTGTTGTATGTTATGCGACGTCGAAGCGTTGCCATTCGGAAGTAAGGAAAAAGTGTGAAGATCTAATTTTGTAAAAGAAGAAAAGGTCGGAAAATAATGTTTAGCGGAAAAATCAAAAGCTTAGAGGGTGAAAAAAAAAACAAGTATAATTATTATAATAAACAATGATCTAAAGGAAGACAGATTTCTTTGCATTCCAAATTATAGTCGACTTTAGTAAATGCCATTGTTATTTGTAGTAACATTTAAATAATTTCTTGTTTATCCAGTTAGTACATTGGTTTTTACGAAAAAAAAATAGATCAGTTAGTTAATATTATTAGTTATTAAGATTTTCTGTTCGTAGACTCTACGAGACGAAAATTAGACTTCATATTCAAAATCTACATTTATTGACTAAATATAAAGATAGACTTTAAATTTTCAAAATTGAATTCATGCTATGCCGAAACAGATGATTTTGTAAGTGGGCATTTTTTAAGTGCTGCGGAAACTGTCACATCGGTGACATCTCATTTAATAATCACCGGAGGTTTTCTTTCTCGTAAAACATTCCTCCTCGCCGGGGTCTATTATCTCCCTAATAAACCCTTCAGTTCGAAAATCTGCTTATTTTCAGTCGGAGTATCTTAATTCAAATCTGACCTCTCGGCTAGCGCCATAAAACAAGACCCGCACGTGACCGCAACAAATGCCGGGGCCGTAATTCTAGAGACGCGAAACTGCCAATAAAAACTTAAGCGCCAAACGTATGTAAGACCTCGGAAATGGCAAGCGAAAAGGGGGCTAGGGGCGGTGGGGTATAAACTGGGAAAATAAAAGCCAAAGCCCCACTTTCGCGCTCTTATATCATCGTAAAAGCCCAAATTAAACTCGAGAGTGGCAGCGTATGTGTTTAGCCACGGGGGCTTGGCATCGGGTTTTAAAATCTGCGCCATAAAAATCGGCTGATCGCTTCTTCGCGAGGTTTGTACACGGTCGTAAAAGTGCTGGCCAGTGTTCTGTCCGGCCCCCCTTTCCCCCACTATGTTTATGTTGGTGGTTTTGTGCGGATGAAGTAGAGTTATACTTGATTTCCTTTTTTTATTTATGTTTTCCTCAACAAGTGGCGTTTCGGATTTGATCTGAGGAATGATTTAGACGCGGTCTGTAAGCGATTCTAAAAAGGTTTTTGCTGCAGCTACGAGTATTAAAACGTTTCTCTGTGCCATGAATAGTGGCGATACACTAACCAACTCGCAGCGGCGCAACCATCATCCGTTTTAGATGGAGGGTCTGTTTTAGGAAGTAAAAGAAAAACTTTCCCCAGTCCATGAGCTTCTGGTGGAATTACCTTACCCCCCTCCCTCTCCCCCTCTATTCCGTGTTTGCACCTCTGGTGACACTACGAAATAACTAACATATTTTCACTTATAAGTACCTGTAACAGCCTATCAAATAGCTTCGTTGTTTTCGAAAGTTCGCCTTTGGTCTTGTAAGAAAAGCGTAGGAGTTCCGACGCAAAACGGCTTCCACTTACTTATTTTTTTCTCCCTCAAATTATTAAACGCGACGTCCTCGTTTGTTTTGAAAATTTATTTACAAACTTAGCCTAAAAATCCGCAGCTGGTTTAATCACCCAAGAATATAACAGTGAGCGATTTCTCTTATTATTTCCTTAGGCTTAAAATGCCCTCTGTCGGTATTGTACGAGTTGTAGTATTTGTTATATCATCGTAAAAGCATCGTATATTATCTCGTGGTCTGGTGTAACATTACGAGAGTCTAACGAAGATAAGCGTATAGTTCCAATCACATCCAGGTCTACAAGTTATATTCATAGGAATCAAAGGGTCTTCTTCCAAAAAGAGCCCCCCCCCCCCCAAAAAAAAAAAAAAAAAAAAAAAAAAAAACATGGAAAAACTTACTTTTCTGGGAGATGGGTTGCCAAAATTTGGGCTTCCCTCTGACGTTAGATGTACTTGATACTGCCTTAAGTCCTGCATATACAGGCTTGTATGACATCGGAATTATTAAATAGTTTTAATAAAGTCAAATGCTTAGCAGTATATTCTGTACTTCTAATGATTAACTTCCAAAAACATAATTTTTTTCTGTTATTTTAACTCAACCACTCGTCTTAGGCAGCCCACATTTGTTCTCCTAATTTTTAAAGCACTTTTTTTTCGGGTATACCTAACATGTATTGGTTTGGAGAAGTCAGATGAGTCCCACTAAAATATCGGTGAACGAATGTATTTATTAATTTGACTACTAGTATTAAAACTAGTGTAAAAGATTGCCCAAAGCAAGTTAATATGTCAAAAGAAAAGTCAATTGAAATCTAAATAAAAGTTAATTTAAAACGCCTGATCATCGGTATGCGACAGTGAGACAAGCGGGAATTCCATTACACATTTGAGGAACTGGCTGATTTAGTGGTCTTATGAGTTAAATGATCGTTTAAGCCAAATTTCCCGGCTCAATTGTGGTTTCCCCGACTATATTATTACTTTTTTTCTTAGACAAATATACTGATGTTACTTTTCTCCGAACTTGGGGTTACAAATCATGCATCGGTGTACTAAAGCTTATTCGCTGCCTAATCTATACTTAAACGCATTGCTCAACAATATATCTTTCCTGTAAGAACTTTGGCCATGGGTGTAGGAGCACTGCAAGATAACTTTCCAACCTCCACAAATACCACCTCATTGGCCGCGCTGCGATAGCTTTGGCTTGTTTCCTCTTTTTTTTTTCATTTTTTATTCCAAAAAAATTTTATTTTGTCGCCTTTGTGAAATCTCCTTCGGCAACGGCAAACTGTAAAAGACTTGGCGCTATTGACTTAAAAGAACCCGTAAGGATTTTCCCAACTGTCTGCTGCCAGATTTATGGCAGGTTTGTGAGAGATCCATGTTTGCTCTGCGCAGATTACGGGGCCGTTTTAAGTGCTGGGACAGCGTTGGCTTATTGGACAACTGCTGTATATGTTTTATTTCGTTTGCTTTGGGAGTATATATATGTCTTTTATCTTTTTAAGGGCTACTGCGTTACGCTGAGCAACACTTCTGTGGAAACGGGTGCAATCCTCGGGGTTTGTTGCCGTATGATACCGTTCGTTGCCTGAAAATATTTAAGGGTTGGGAAACCTCCTTAAAGATGACCTTAGAAATTTTCAACGAATTGCTGCCTTCTTGACCTAGCGTTTAATTGAGTTAAATGCATGTCATTAAAGTACAATTGGAACTGGTCATTCGCCTAGCGTCAGACCTATGCGAACGGTTTATTTCCAGATTCTATTAACACCTCTAACTATTTATGCTATTAACCTTATGTGACACACATTAAAATAACAATTGATACGATAGGCCTTATTTCTGAAGTATTTTACTGTATCAACAACGTGGGCTAAACATTGCTAAGCTAGAGAAAGGCGTATACTGCCAATCCAATGTGGGACGCAGTACATGTACTGTACTAAGATTGCGTTAAATTTATTAGAGCTTTCCACAGAAGTGTCGATGATTTAGTCTCAAAATTGGTAGAAAAAAAAAATCTTATAAATCAGTTATTGTTGTCAAACTTGCAAATATTCAAATACGAGAATTTCAAACCCTTTAATGAGAAGTGAGGGTATTTTTATAGTGAGTATAAGCTAGACTGAGATGCCTATTTTTTTATCGCTGAATGTGTTGATTAGAAACCGAAAGATTTTGTTTGTGTGCGTGCGCGCGCATACATATATACATACAGTGGTATCTAGATCTATCGTTTTTCAAGGGACCGACTGAACTGAATGATAAAGGCGGGAAAACGATCCATGCGGGAACATAACAAAGCAATATAATCGTTGGGACTGGGTGAAATAAACGACACATACGGGAAAACAATGATTCTGTGAACGATCTATCGAGATTCCACTGTGTATATATATATATAGTTGTGTGTGTTTGTGTTAGCGTTAGTGAGAATTGGATATCAACTCACGGGGATTTGAAAAAAAAATATTCCAACGAAACTTTAACCCGTTTACCCTCCTTTAGCAGAAAAAAAAATTCTACTTGTGTGTCAGAAATAACTTCTTATTGTTCTTCGAGCATTTTTACACTGTAATTTTTTTTTCTCTTTTCCATTAATGCCAACAACATTAGTGAACCAAAAAAAGTTGTTTCTGAGTAGTCTGATCGCCGGAGCAAATGGTTTGGTGTATAGGCACGTAAAGGGCTCTGAATTAACATTCCGTCAGGGAGAGTACAAACTTGACGTGTGTTGAGGCCACCATTCAAAACACGCGAGCATCTGAGATGTGCGCTCGGTCATTTCAGGATTAACTGGTAAACCAGTGACTGGTGAACAAAGGGGTGGATATAATATTCGTTTAGGCCTCCATATTAGGGACTGGAAAAGACCGCGAGTGTCTTTAACTCCTATCTCTCCCAGGTCTTGATTCTAGATGTTGTAGACCGTATTTAACACCTCAAAAAGCAGTGGCGTAGCGAGAGGGGGGCAAGGGCGTCTATCATGCCCCGGGCGCCACTTGCAGAGGGGCGCCAAATGGTACCTAAGACCATGAGGGGCGCCGAAAAGGTATCGTGCCCCGGGCGCCAGTTATGCTCGCTACGCCACTGTCAAAAAGATAAGCTATTCCGCGTGCCAAGACACAAATATTAAATTGCAGTTCACTCACATCCACCAACAGTGATGTAGCGAGCATAACTGGGGTACGATGCCTTTTTGGCGCCCCCCATGGACTTGGGGACCATTTAGCGCCCCTCTGCGAGTAGCACCTGGAGCATTGTAGACCCCCTTCCCCCCCTCGCTAAGCCACTGTCCACCAAACAAAAGAGAACTTTGCTACAGAAGTTAATACAATGTGTGAACTTTATTTCAGATGGCAATGTAGTTTATAGTTATTAAAACGTATTTATGTGTAGTATCACTCAATATAGTACTTTGCCTTATAAACTTATATTATTGCAGGGATGTAGTAAGCAGCAATACTTAAAAAAAAATAAGGACTTGAGGTAGCTTAGTGATAGCGCGCTGGCTTTCGGTGCTGAGGGTGCTCGGATCGAATCCTTCCAAGCGCCATTATACCTCCTTGTCTAGGCTGGATATGGGCACGTGAAATCCGTAGACCGGAAAGTTCCTCTATGAGGTCAGAGAAGATGGGAGAGGGTACGATCCCGCTAGATGTCGGCCCTATGGGTGCCCGGTTAAAATTGAGGTGGCACCTGGCTCAGTCGGACTTGGACCCTCGTCGTGTCTTTATAAACTTGATATAGCGAGCTAAAGGGGCTGAGCCGCCCCTTTCAGCCCGCTAGCCTGTATAGACCTGGTCTGGAATAAATTTCTAATGCCCCCCAGGAAGGGGGCAAAAAATTTAATTGCTATTGGATTGACCGTGTCGCTCCGTAAACCAATCACTCAGAGATTATCAAATCCTCGAAAGTTCAGGTTCGATTATATAAATCCGTGTTCGTGTGTGCAGTTTGAAACGTTTTCTGAATAAGAGACTTCCATACTTTTTTATCCTTAAGTTTTGGGGAGATCAAGCTTCTGTCAGGGTTCTTAGGTGGAGAGGGGGGTGGATCGGGGTGCTATAGTGTACGTGCATACAATGGAAACGAACATTTCAAATATTTCCGCGAGAGAACAGATTACAAAACGCTTGAATATTTTAATACTTTTAAATGCGCTCGCAGGACCTCTTCACGTTATTTGACTCCGGCATTGTCAAACAAAATCTCCGGCAGCAATTACTCCATTTAAAAATTCCAAAACGGTAGCGAACGCTGGCAATTCGGCAGCGTTTCCCCCACTTAAAACTTCGTGGGCGGCATTAGGAAACGGCTCAAAACTTGACTCGCTGAAGACGTTTAATTAAAACACGGCCAATCCCGCCACAATAATCACACACTGTGCTGGGGGGGGGGCTTTGTGTGTAGGGGGGGGGGAGGAAGGTGAGAGACGTTTCTTTAAAAATCGGGGGGTTAGAAGCGCGCGAAAACAAAGCCTCTTTTCGGCTTTGTTTGAATTGCAAATGATTCGAGCAGGGGGAGGGGGGGATCTTTTAATGCTCGGTATAAGCAGGTGGGTTTTTCGCTCCCAATTCCGCCAAATCCGAGGAAATAAAATTTAGATAGCTATTTGAGATGGGGTATGGAGGGGTGGGGGGCGACAGTCTCTTTTTAACACGCGGCTGTTTTAAATTAGATTCGGCGGAGGCCGTGAAAAGGGGGAAGGCGGAGAATGAAAAATGTGTTCGAATTCGGAAATTTTTTTCCCCCCTCTCTCTCTCTCCACTCGATGCCCGGAAGCGTATGAAACGTGCATAAAAATTGAAGAGTCGACTATTTTTGTGGAAATGGTATTATGTTCGAATGTATAATACATAGAAATACGCACTTCTGTGCCGTGAAAAAGAGCCCTCTCGCGCGTTTCTGAACATCTTCAACGCAATGTGACTCTTCCGAAAATTTAACACGTTATCCCCCCCCCTCCCCTTTTTTTGAGGGTTTTAACTACCGCACCCTTCCAATAGCATAAATGTTTGTTGTTTTTAAATGATAAATTTCCTGTCTTCAGTACAGCTTGCTGTCGTATTTCTTTCGTTTTGCACGTTATTTGTTGCTGGACTTTTATGATGTTTTTAAATAAACGTACCGCTACGTCTTTGTCATTGTTTGGTTATTTAAGTAGAAATTAACTCAGCTGAAACGATTTCGGTCTATTCCCGACATTTTGTCATTCAAGGTTGAGTATTAAGTTGCATTCCCGTTAATCAACTGAAAACGGACTGAAATGGGATAAAAGGTGAACCACAATTTATATAGTTATGTATCGGTGATAAATGGTTACGGGTTAACGCCTAAGGCTGCTGTGTACTAACCCTATTGGATTCTGTCACGTCAATGTTAACCTATGGAGAAAATGTGCCCTAGGTGGCTGACTTAGATTTAAAGGTTTAAAAAAAAATAAATAAATCCGTAATAAAGAAATTTCACACCTTTTGGGTATGTTTCTTTTTTAAAAAATGCAAATAATATTTTAAAATTTAAATTATTCGGGGGGGGATCTCATTGAGTGTGCTTTAAACGCTCATCAATTCCTATGGTGCACGAAATTTATAAAATGAATCCTGTTGCAAGGTGCAGAAAGTTCAGGCTATTTAAAAATACCATTTTTATTGGATTATCAGATTCAAGGGGCTGTTGACTATTAAAAAGGTTAAGAACCACTGTCATAGCTTAACATTGAGGTGAGCGAATCCAATAGGGTTAGGAAGGATTTCAGATCCTGCGTTACGCAAATGTTGCTGAGGTACTGCACAGCTCTTCAAGTGATGAACCGGAGGATATTTCACAGAGTGGCATTACTAAAAGATATAATAACCCCTTGACATTCAAAGTCGCCTTGGGTAGTCATCTCTTTATTGTGTCTTTGGATAGACAGGAATTTTACACCGATCAAATTCGCTTTTAGTGCGCCAGTAAAACGATTATTTCAGATGTACAATACATATTCAGTATTGAAGAGTGAATTATATTGATAGGGATATTATATTTATCATGTTCATCGTTCATTTTATCTGTTTGTCTAAGGGTTAAATTGCTGAGTGTTTTAAATCAGTGATAGCTGCCATGTATGATCATGGATCAGCCCTTTGGTTTCCGTTTCATTCACCTGAGAAGAATGTTTGAGAACGGTAGAAATAGAGCTAGGAAAGATGATTAAGACGGTCAGTCGGTGATGGTGATGAGTTTAAAAGTTTAGTTTTGCGTTGATAATGTAGTGCAGTTTAGACTCAATAAATTGCAGATACTGTAATAATAATTGTCATGCATATCAGTCGTCCCTCTGAACTTTCTATGGATTGTTAATATTTTTTTTTGCTGTAGAATCAGTCTTTTCCGTTTTTAAAATATGTTTCATATATCTCTACCTCTTGAGGAGTTCTATTTACCTTTATCAGTATTTTTCTCCCAAAATAAATTAACATGTTATGTAAATTTTAATCGGCAGGTCGAAATATAGAGATCGCTTAAAAAGGTCTTAGTTATATCGGAATTAATACACATTGCTTTTCCTATAATAAAATTTTACCTTTAGATAAGGCTCGAATTCCTGAAAAAGCCCCTAATTTTAGGCCAAAAAATAGTGAAAAACCAAGAATATTAATATTAGCAAATATTAATCATGCATTACGCTGTTGATGAGACGAGTTGTTGAAATCCCTAGTGTTGGAGTTTATAAGGTTCCGGTAAATTTGGATCTTCTTAAACTTGTTTGTAAAAAATAAATTCATAAACATCCAGACGCTTAATTTCTTCTGTAAAAAAGCCATCCGTGTCTTTAAAAAAAATCAAAAAAATCTTATGATCGTTTCCTTTTACCCTTAGAATGAAAATTATCTGAAGTTATATCAAAAGAAAGAGATAATCGGCAATGACGTGTATGCTTTCTATAATTTCTTCCGTGTGCCGAGAAACTCGCCGTCTTCAAACCCTCTAGGGGTGTGCATGCAAACATTCTGGAGTGACAAGTGCAGTCGGGGGACTCTGTTTAAATGCAGTGGATAAGTTGTCTAAATCTGTAGTAATCAGCTGGTTCTACATAGAAAGTATTCGCGAGTTACACTATCGTTGAAGATCATACCGAGGTAATCTTGCTGTAAAAACACGAGATGAGTTAAGTTGTCCGGTGTTCTGAAGCGTGGACTTTCTTGACAAGGTAGACATTGAATGTACCTTCTTTTTTTCGGCGTAAGGACGTGGTTCGATTCGTTTTTGCAAGGGAGGGTTGAAATTAGTGTCAATCTGGTTGATTGAGATCTTAATAGGGAAAATAGCTCGAATAATGAACTCGATAAAACCCTGTAAACGTTGTGCATGGAATTCAGAAATAATGTTCGGAATTATTTTGGTTTCTGAACCTTCCTTGCTGTCTCTTCAAGATAAAAAAAAAATCTGTTGGCTATCTTTGAGTATTCTTCTGAAATAGTAAAATTAAGTTGTCTTCTGTCATGGATGACATTACCGTCGCTATTTTTTTTTATAAAGATTGTGTTTCAGAGTGGTAGAGACATTTTCTCTTCAAATCTGTTTCATAGTTTCTGGCGGAACACCAGGTTTCAATATTGCCTATTGAGGCACGACTTAATAACTGTGGCATCCATTAACAGGTGGGTTTAAAATGGGTTAATTTCAAGTGTTTATCTGGGGGACAAAATAAATTTTGATGGGGTAGGAACACGTTACAATAACATCTTTTCGTCTGTACATTGCCGTTTTTCTATCAAAGACGTGAAACATTAAAGAGATCTTTAAGCAATATACTTGTTACCTGTCGTTGCTTTGAAAAGTTGCTGATATAGTTCAAAACTATACGTTTTTAAGATAAAAGATGAAATTCTGCATCGATTCAAATCTTTTCAACACTTAACAAGAATCAAACAAGATTATCCTACGATTGTTCGAATGACGCACACCAATGCAAACTCCTTTCGTTTATGGCAAATACCATCTCCTTGTAAAAATCACAATCTCGTTTCATTCTGCTTAAATTTGCTGTTATTTGAGTAAAGAAGCATGAGCAGATTTTTCTAATTTTACAGGTACGGAAAACATGTATAAAACGCGTAAATTATTGTGCGACATCATTTTCAGGGACACTTCTGGCATCTCCTAAAATGTTTATCAGACAGTGAATCTGGACTGTTTCATTGATTTAACTACTCCTTACCTTGAGTAGGAGGGCATTTAAAAAGGAGAAACTGGGTTAATAGCTTGTATAATAACCATTACCATTTATAGAAATAAATCATTTGTTTGATTTAAAAGTTTTGGGCTTGCCATCAGAATGTTTAGTAAGATTTATCTTTAGCTCTATACTTATTTTTTTTTAAACTTCTGAAAGAATGAGGATATTAATAAAACGTCTTTTTATTCATTTCGAGTGTATGCTTGTGTTGGCTTCGTAAAACGGCTCAAATATGTTATTGTATGAACTGCTATAGAAAGAAGAGCTATATAAGTGCTTAGCAATTGCTAGATGAAATTGCTAAGCACTTATTTGAGACTTTTGTGACCGATAACTAAGTTTTCCAAATATATCTTTTACGTCTGCTTTATAAGAAATTGGGTAATTATGCTTTTTAAATCCTTATTGGGAATCTTAAAAGAAGATAACGTTTCTAACTCATTTCTGGGGGAATTTAGTTAATTTGAAAGTGAAAGTTCTGCTGCCATCGCCCCACGTATTTGGAAATAATGTTCTAGTTTCCGCTCAGAAGTGTTTTGGTTTTTATCATTTCAAACCTGTATTCAATATCAAACCTGTTAATGTTTATGAACAGTTTTAATGCCATTTATGAAATTATACCAAAGTTAAAGGGGTCGTAAACAGTCTTCAGATTTACTGAGACTCTGTGGGGGAAAAATTAATGCGACTTCCTTTGTTCTCTACTTCCAAGTTCATTAGGCCGTGAAGAACTAAAATTATCAACTTTTAGTGGAATTTTTAAGTCGGATGAAACATTCATTTAGTGATTTGTTTACATTTTTTGTGTGTAACCAGGGGTAAAGGCACTCGACTTTGAAATATGCTTATTCTGTCTTGTTTACCGGAACTCTTTCAAACGAAGGAGGAAAAAAAATGTGACACGGGCTCCCACCAATTTTCTTCTTGTCCCATTCCTAATTA
This sequence comes from Dolomedes plantarius, assembly GCA_907164885.2. Classification (NCBI taxonomy): domain Eukaryota; kingdom Metazoa; phylum Arthropoda; class Arachnida; order Araneae; family Dolomedidae; genus Dolomedes; species Dolomedes plantarius. Next base: position 28,916,235 of record OU015502.1, read on the forward strand.
TGCGGATCGTCATCTCCATTGATCAGGAAAAAGATGATGTCGTGACAACGTCTTTTCACTGTTTTACAAAAATTACTTATGATTCCTACGCGATAAGATATGCCGGGACATCCTGAGACGTGCAACTCGCTCTTCTGTTTTGGTGGAGGACTTGTCAACTGCTCTTAAATCTTTTCTGGCAATTCTGCTTGTCATGAGACCTCGTTAAAATCGGTGCGCATTCCTCTTTCAGGGAATAAAAAAAAAACTCCCGAAGGGAAAACCGAAATGTTCCTTCCAACCACCTCAAGTGGAACATTCTTATAGTGCCAAGTGGGTTTCTTCTTCTGCCCCTGGGCTGCAATCACCATTTATATCTTCGTGGGTATGTTTATCACTTCGGAATGTGAAGCGAGCATAATTCACCCTATCTTTTCGCACGTAATTAGTCGGCGAGCGTGGCTTTGCGTCGTGCGAATTATGGAAGCCTACGGCCTTTAAACTAGATGTTGTGTGATATTGTATGTTTCGACGACTGTGCGGAAATAAATGGCCGTGTTATTTGTAGTCGGTTCTTTCTGGGGTGTTTCACCTGGAAGTAGTCGGCATAACCTAAGCCGCTACAACCAAACTGAATGACAGGTTTTGAAACGTAGGAATCTACGTTGTTGAGTTTGTAGGTGTGGGGTTGAATGTTAAAATTTCTTTGCTGAAAGGCAAGTATGTGTACGTATAAGTATTGGTGTTTATTTGTTGACAGATATGTCTGACTCATAGGCACGTTCTTCTTTAGCTGCTGACTAGTTAATTTCTGAGTTTTTCTGTAAGTGATGTTTCTTAATTTCATTCTACATTTTTACATCTAAATCTTTTCTTTATATCTTAAATTTCAATTTCCTTTAAACTATCTTTAGGAATACATTTTGCTGTTAAATTGAGTGTCTGAAAATTTTCGAGGCATTTAAGTTAGGATAATAGTTGTCTTCTAAGGTTCTTGAAAGTGGTGTAATTTACAGCCGCTTTGAGGTCGTACTAGTCAATGAAACAAATTTCCTTTATTTATATATATATATATATATATATATATATATATATATATATATATATATATATATATATATATATTTATTAGACGAACAGCATGTTTAATCTGGTACTTTGTACGCTTCCAAATCACTTGATATAATAGACGAAGTTGCAGTTGATAAATTTTACTTCGGTTATGCATAATCGCATGCAACTTATTACAACTTATTTTTTTAATTAACATATTCATATTGTTTAAATTAAAATATGTATTTTTAAAATTAATAACTAGTATGTAAGGAATTAATAAAATGAAGTAATTTTAATGGAAATAGATTTAATGATTATATTTTTACTTGCGTATCAGTAGAATAATTTAATTTCCTTGCATCTTGTGGCACGAAAATTACTTTGAAATTTACGAGAGTGTAAAGAGGGCTAATTCTTTAATTAAAAATTACCTTTTATCTTATGTTCTTGGTTAAAAAATAAGGATACTTATCCTTCCTTAGCACTGTAGCGTACTGGAAATATGGTCTTATTTTTCCCAAGACCCCCACAGAGAGCTTGAAACACAGCTGCGTGTTTTTCAAGGAAAGTGTTGCCAGTTTCCACCGGTTCTGAACACGCGGGGACTAAAAACGTTTTCCCACAGATGCAGCCAGTAAAGCTGTCGTCCTAACGATTCTGGAATGCAATAAAGTTACGAAGAAACTGTCACCAACGATTGCCTACCTCCTCTTTGAGAGAGAGACGCGGGTAGAACGCACCCCGTGTGGACGTGTGTTTTTGAGGCTCCGTACGTTGTAAATCTACACGGGATTTAATTGAATATTTTGCACTTGTTAAATGTTAAGTCTTTTTGTAAATAAATTGTTGAGTTTTTGTTTTAAAAAATTGACCTTCGCTTTTTAATTAGGACTCTGTCTTTTTTTGTTATGGATCCCATAGTAGTAATTTTTAGCAACGCCTCAGAGAATCGACTTACCTACTTACAGTGACGCCACAGCACTGTTTGTAATCTACAAATGTAATGTCTTTGTTATAAATTGCAGTATCTTAAAGAAGTTTGAAAACACAATAGCCATTTCTGGTGTTATCACTCAAAAATATTTTCCAAAATGTACAATTTTAGCAAAGTTTGTAGTTTAAGACTGCAAAAGGAGCCTCTTTCGGCCTCCGTCTGATACTTCTACTTTTAAACTGTGGTTTCCGGAATCTGCAAGTGGTATCACTTGATATGAACTCGGCTCGTTTTATTCGAATCATATCACTCATGTGAAGTAGTACATTTCGAAACCGTGAATTCGACGAGAACGGCTGTTCAATCCAGAGAGTTGCTACAGATAAGCTAGTTGAGGCTCGCCTCGAGTTTTGAGGCATTTCTCAAAAAATCATGCTCTATTCCGGTACTGAACTTTGCTGAGTTATCTTTAGCCATCTTCGCTCATGCATTTTTGTATGCATCCTTGTCGTTTCAGCCCACTGAGTGCTGAAATATACCGTGGAAAGGGAACTTATCGGTAACAAAGTAACGTTTTAATTCTTGTCGAGATTTTCAAGTGCCTTGTAATTGCAGGCTTACATGAGACATCTTGATCCTACATCTGTTAACGATCGCCATGCTAATGGATTGTCTTGCGCTCGGACTGCTGTGCTCTTGGCATTATCTCTGCGCCCGATCTCTCTGCCGAAATTTTGCGTTTCTCCGTGTCTTCGTGCTGTGTTTTAGATGGTGTCGGTTAATAAATAGGCCTGTTTGGGGTAACACATGTCACCGGCAGTAAACACGAAAATTATAGCTTGTCACGACAACTTTTCATAATTACAGTAGCGCATGATCACTCGATGGTAGTGCCGCTTCACCAAGCGCAGCAGTGTTTGGTGTCCATCGTGTGGAAAGCAGCTTTATGTTCCCTCTACCGGTGCTAAGGTAAAACATCCGGTGGGTAAAAAGTACTCAGGTAAATGGTCCGAAGATTTTTTGTCATTATTATTTTCCAGCACTTTTACCTCAACATAGTCTGGAATAAATCACATGGATCATGGTTTAAATCTGATGCAGGCCTCTTATTTGAGGTTTAAATGAGTAAGATTTTGACAAACGAAAAATCTAAATGAATGCTCTGGGTCCTTTCTAAATTTACTGTTTCGCTCTTCTCAATTCGAGGTATGGTTTTAGCCTTGTGGGCTTTTGAAATTGCCAGGTATCTTGATTTTGCTCTCTGGCTACCTGGGTTTCTGCTCTGTATGTTGGTGCGATAAAACATTTGAACATTTATTTATAAATTAAAACATTTTCCTATTTTATTTCTTGTTGTATTGTGTATTTCGTAGACGTTTCTGAGCTTCTATAAACATTAGTCTAACGCGATTATACGTTTCATACCAGGATGTATTCTGTGTACATTCTACCAAAGTTTTCTTATGTTTTAATACTGCTGAATTGTTGGGTTTTATTGGCCGATATCGAATCTAAAGGTTTTTTTTCCTGGTAATTTAGAATGTCCTCAGAGAAAAAAAAAAAAAAAAAGCTGTACTGAACTTTAAAGGGAGGGATTCTGCTTGCTACTCTTTTTCTAATGGCCCAAAAAAATTATTCTGAAATCATTGGTATTGTAAGTCTCATGTTCTCAAAGACAAAACGTTCTGAAGGCCGTTCTCAAAGACAGAACATAAAAGAAAGAAAAAAAATCTCTTTCCAGTTCATTGCGTGCACAACTTTCTTCAGGGCGTTAAAAGGAAGCTGACAATTTTATAGATACATTTTAAGCTTTAGTTTAACGTAACTGGAGCCTAAATATAGTACTGCCTTGTGAATACAGTTGTCATATTATTTCAGTTTGTTTAGAAGATATTAATAGAAAATCAAAGTTCCCGCCTATTTTCAGCGTCTTTACGTTTTAATGTGATTCTTACAGTTTTGGAAAAACTTAAAAAAGATTGAAAATGTCTTTAAAAAAATTTTCAAGAAAATAATTTTTTTTTCTTCAAATTATGTGCTTATCATTTTTTTCTGATCCCTGTAATTCTTGCTTTTGCGATTAGCTGTATGATGTCGTAATGTAATTCATCTGTTTGAAATGATCTGCATTTCATAATATGAGCTACAGTGATGCGTTCATATTTCAGCTGTACTTGTGGTGCTAATACTGTTTCCCGTATCGCGTCGTACAGCTTGCTACAGTTCCCCTCCAAACCGAATGTCCCCTAAAACCGAATCTCTCTGATCACGTATTTTACAGCAGAAAACGGCGTATTTCGACTCTGTAATATCGCTTCAAAATTGCCCGAAAAAAGAAAACCCATGGATTTTCGGGACTTAAGTGTTTGGGCGCGTCGGAAGCCCGTGGAATTTATGGCGGGCAGGAAAAGGATTAGCCGAGTGTGTTCCTGCGCAGAATCTCATCCTTGGCCAGATTTCGAGCGTTTATATTACACTGTACCATCTTCTCGTAAGTTCCTGAAAATCTCCCTGTGGGTGGGGATAAGAACTGATTTGGTCTGAATCTCACGGTCGCTAGAGGAATGTAAACTGCGTTTCATTTTCGTTCTTCTCATTCTATAAAAGGATATGACATTACTAGCCATCCGCTAGCAGTATGTGGAGAGGAACTTTCAGCTAGTGGAAACTGTTATTCTCTTTGTAAAATGATATAGTGTTTTTGTGCCATTGGCTCTTGGACTCCAGGGATTTCGACTCCTCTCCTGTAAATAGTACTCATGGTTACTATAATTTAGTTTGAAGTGACGGTTGCTCTTAAGGATTATTCAGTATACTTATATATTCCAAGACTTGCTCAACTACATTTATAGATATCTTTGTTTATAGAAGAGTCAGACTCGCAGTATGTTTCCGATTCTCAGCTTTCGGAGATATTTGTCTTTCTATTCCTTTTATTCCCAAGTAACTCTAATTGCTTTTTCACTAAACTCAATTATCTATATATTTAAAACAATTCCGGACTGACTGACTGACAGGTAACACACAGACCAAACCGCTGGACCTACAGGCTGAAATTTTGAATGGCTATTCTTCTTAGAATGTATAGGTGCACCAAGACAGATTTTTGAAAAATCCTTCTTAGATTTTTTTAAATTAAAGTTTTAAGCTGTTTTTTGTAATATTCTTTAAAGTTTGCATTTAAAATAATAATCTGAGGGTTATAAAATTTATATCACGAGAAAAATCATAAAAATTCCTTTAAAATGTAATCTTTTTCGAATCTTAACCTCCATTTTCTGTTTTTTGGTAAATTTTTAAAGATCGATTTCTAGAATTTAATTTATTAAATGCTGGTCACGTGGTTTCTTTTCTTTTTGTGATACTTCAAATTAATTTTGCGTCACGTGCATAACAATGAAATAAATTGATAAAAAAATATTAAAATATGGTAAAAGATAAAATTTAACCACTAGATTAATTGAGATGGAAGTTTAAGAGTTTAATTCAAGTTAGTATGTTTTTTGGATATTAAACATACAAATTAATTGTATACATTGACCGTTTTATTTAATTTGAATATGTTCTTCTATATTATTTTGTCTAAAAATTTCCGTTACAATTTTTTTAAATTTTTTTTTTCATTAATTGCATACATTGACCATTGCATTTAATTTGAATGTACTCCGTAGCGAAGCACGGGTATTCAGCAAGTTTTCTCATCTATCGCCTTGCTGTTAAATCTTCTTTCACCCACATTGATACATCAATCCTTATTTTGAGCCTGTTTTTGTGTTTAGCGTCCCAGTATGTACAGACTATTCGGAAGTAGACATCTTTCTATATAAAGTTAAAGGTTATAATGATCTAGAGTTAATGAGACTTTTCCCTTTACCCGGTTCTCCTGTTTTAAGATGAATGATCATAGATTTAGTTAATTATAAGTATTGTTTATTTTAGATATGCTTGTGATAAGCAGGGAACATTTATAACGATTCATGTCTTATTATCGAATTATTTATTCACAAATATTAAAATTTTATTGATATATTTTATCTGGTTTACATCATTTCGGCATGAGCCATAAATGAAACACAGTAGTTTTATACCTAAAAAGTATTTTATAGCATGCAGTTTCTTTCTGCGAGAAACGCTCGATATCAAGTGTTATCTTTAGATTTTCCCGTTTTATTAATTCTCTATTACGTATTATCTTATTCAGTTAAAATTTGGGGGGTTTCAAAGTTGTTTTCACACGTCACGTTCAGGGGAACAAAAAACTCGCAATTTTAAATAAATACTTTTTGTTATATATTAACAATTGATTCGTAAGTTTTCTTAAAATTTCGTTTAATTTAAGCCAGAATAATACTTTAAAAAAAAATGGTGGGAATACGCTGTATCCCCGCCTACCCCCAGGAAAAAAAAGCCCTGTATTTATATAAATATATCTGTTAAAAGCTATTCGTCTAGTGTTAAATTCTAAGTTGATTGGACCATCCTTGCACTGGTAGAGTTTATGTGTACTGAATAGTTTTTTTTTAAATCAAAAATAAATTTTAAAGTTCTATAAATTTCTCCCCCCTATCAGCGACTGTAGTGTTTCATAGTTTTGAAAAAGATAAAATGTTTCAAGCTTTGAAATAGCGATTATCTTACCTTGTTATTTTTCACATGTGAGTCAGGTTTGTGGGATTTTATCAGGATTTGAGGCTAAGATAAATTTATAGAGAAATAAACAGATTTGAGCCAAATGATTTACGCAGCCAGGCTAATTTTAAATTTTGAAACGTTAATTAGCAATTTTAAAGTGCTTTATTTTTTTTTTCTTAACTAAATGTCAAAGTTGTAGAAGTAAAACGTGCTACGTTCTTCACTACTGTTCCAAGGAGAGAAAAAAGGAAAACGAAGGCAGGTATGTCCGATTATGGCTCTGCATATTGTTCAGATTTTCCAGTTTAAAAGCTTTGATGGATCATCTGCGATTTATATATAGTAGGGATAGTGTGGCGGCAACCGGTTTCTGCCAATAAAGTAGCTGTGGGTGAAAAACGATCGTTTTGCGGCGTTCGCCGGTGCTTGGGTCCCAACTCCCGCGGCTCCACTCCCCGGGGATGCGGCGGCATTTCTCCACGTGAGCGGGCGTCCCGTCGCCTGCTTTATGGCTGCACCCGCGGATACCCCTCGTGTGCATCTGAAAGGGTTGCCCCACACCCTCACAGATATCATCCATCGTTAAGATTCCTGTTGGGCTCATCATTGATGCACTCACAAAAACGTCTCTCGTGGGTGAGTTAATTCAAAGCTGGCTTGGTCATTTGGCCTTTGCCATTAGCTCTGTGTGCTTTCGCTGCATGGTAATAAGTTTGCCTCTGCAAACTTATTCCCATGCATTACAGATTTTGGTCAACTGTAAACTATACTGCCGCGATATTTGGAGTCTTCGAGAATTACTTTACCCCATACTTACCTAGTTTAAATTTCCCGTTTCTCGACTCTTTTCTTCATCAGTGACCTACCGTGAGCTAAGTTAAACCGTAGCTGGTCGCCCTATTTGCAGATTTTGCAAGCAAGGTGTAAAATATGAGTCGGAGTAGAGAAAGGAAAGTAACTGCTGACCTCTGTTTTTGAGCTCGTACTCTCCTGTGACTGTAAAGAAAAGGAATTGTACCTGCATGAACCAAAGTGGTACTGAGTGGATTCATTACTCTTGCAGTATATCGTACTATATCAGTATATTACACAAGACTTTCATCTCCCAAAAATCCAATCATGTCCCCTAAAGTTTTCAATGTAATATCGGAAGAATGATCACATAGCAAAGGGTCTAGGTTTCATTTATTTTTATACCTAGCTTGTTTGTAACACTAAGAACCTTCTCCCCCCTCCCTTCCTAACACCTAGCTTTCTGTCCTTTATAATAGCTAGTATCATAAAAGTGCTTTTATAGAATTTTATGTGTTATTTGCATTTTTCTACCAATAAATGAAACATTTATGTTGAAAACACTGATTTTAAAATGTTCCAGTTAGTGTGTGTTGTATAACCTGTAAGCAGCGATCATGATGTGAACTTTCCATGTGTAATTTTGTTAAAATCTAGTTTTGTTGATACATTTCAAATGAAAGAAACAAATGTGATTGTTTCGTATCATAATATGCATACATTATTCTTCAATGGTTTTGATGTGCTTTAAGAAGGCCTCTTTTTTTTCTGCATATTCTCTGTTTCGGCTCGCAAGTTTACACTGAAAACTATCGGACACACATTTTATAGGTTGGTGAAAAAATGCAAATGTATCTTTACCGATATCTGAAATTATCTTACTTATTCGTCTGAATAGAAAACCAGACCTGAATATTCGCAAGAGCTGTATATGATTGACTACATATTTTATTCTTGCATTTATTGGGGGGGGGGATTTAAGTGATAATGGACTAGTAAAGAAAACAAGAATTTCTTCTATATAAAGCGCTGCACATTTTATGACCTATTATAGCATTTGATTTAGAGGTATGTAGATATAAATGAGTGTATGTAGATATAAATCTGTGTGAATAGATTGCCATGGTTACAGATTGTATGTATGTTTTTGTGTGCAGCAAAAACATGTAAAAAGTTCGGATTAATATTTTTTTAAATTCTAAAATCTGTCGGTCCTCTACATGCGGGTAATATGAAGCATTTAGTCGTATGTGTAATATATCTACCTACAGGTAGCCCTCCTACTGCACGGCATCTTACAACACGGTTTCGCTCTAATACGATAGAATAAATTGCGGGAACCCTCGTATAACACTGCAACTTGTAACACGGTTTCGCTCTAACATGATAAAAAAAAATTGCGAAACCCTTTGTACAAGACTGTACTTCTACAGCACTAGATAACATGATTTTTGTTCAACACATTTAAAAACTAAATTATCTCAAAATAATGACGGGAAGGAATAATGAACTATCAGTGGCTTTACATAAAAATGTATAAACAAATTATAAATTATTCATTTATATTTCTATAAAATTACAAGAAGGCCTAAGCTTAGCTGAAAATCTTGAATCATTTTTCTTGAGTGCAGACCCTTCCGCTGAGAGAAGCCAAAAATTCAAAAGGAAGCTGCAAAATTGTCTATGTCTGTACCGTGAAATCTACAATGACCTTGTAAGAACCAGCAAACAAACTAAAATTGCAGATTTTTAGAGGATAGAAGGTGCAAAACTTAAGATGATAGAAGGTGGAGAAAAAGGTTCTGAAAGTGAAGGTGATATTGTTCAATCGAAAAAACGTTCTCTTTTATTCTACTGAGTAGTGATGAGGAAGAAATTAAGTTGTTTATATGGAATTTTTTTTAAAAAAAGCTTGTTTTTAATAAGTTTTCGGAACGTAACCTCCCTTTTTGTACTGGCTCTGGTTCTCATATAACACGGTTTCACACAACACGGCATTTTCTAGGAACCTATCTACCGTGTTATAGGAGGGTTACCTGTATTTGTTCCTGCTCAGATTCGCAGCTATTGGTTTGATTCCACTTGTAGCCGAAACTAACCAAATCTGTTTCATCCTTTTGTGAGCTTTTCAAGAAGCTTTTTCATCCTTTTGTGAAAGCATGGTTATTATATAGGGCTCAATTCGTGTGAATTTTTCGCCCTGATCGCGCCACTTTCCTCCCGAAATCAAAAACAACTGATTTTCGGTTTCGTTTTCCGGAGTCTATCTCTCGGAACTGTCACTTTCTCAGTGCCCATCAGTCTTGCAATTGAGTGCCCGCCGACTGACACATTTACAACTCTTTTAATATCTGCGATGATGGCTCGAACACGGCCAGTGAAAGGATAACACCGAACGGATGTGTCACCGCTCTTCTTTTGCCGCACTTAATTGCAGATTTTTGAGGTGAAAGATGCACTTTTTAGACGGGATGACGGAGGCCCGTCACTTGCTTTCACTGCCGGCCGTTATCGCCCGGCAACCGCACATCCCGGATATTGGATCGCAGTTCAATGTTATCGACGAAATGAAACGATATTTCTAGTATCTCAAATTCACACCCACGTGAGTCGAGTATGCCCGAAACTTGCGTCAGCACTTGTCTCTATTTGAACTTGAGATAGTGAGATGTTTTTTTCTTTTCATTCGTTTTTTTCCCCTTCATTTTCTTTCTCTGTGTGTGTGCTCGAGGTTTGTTTGTTTGATTGGTTCTGACCAAAGTTGCTGAGCTCTGAGATGCACCGCCATGTCTTCGGCAATCGGCACTAGCGGAGAGATTTGTTAATTGATGCATCTCGTGCTCACAGTATTGTAGTTAGCTTTAATCAGGCGGGAACTTGCGCTTTTCCACCCTCTGATGACGGAGAATTTGCTGAAATGTGTAGCTGGCTGTTTATTTTGGATAGAATGTAGAATTATTGCAAATTGGACGTAGAGGTACTAAAGAAACTTGAAGCGTGTAGATCGAATGCAACCCGTAAACTTCTTCATGATGGGTGGTTCATAGGGCACTCGGAAACTATAAACTTCCATCGGTTGTTGTAAATTCTTACCCGATTAGTTTTTACCTCTTAGGCATAGTCCCCCAAACTCACAGAGGTGACATTTCTTTAATTCATCGTCTCCCCTTTTCGTGTTTCTATCGACCGCGTGGTTTATAAGTCACTACCTAATATATATTTACAGTGGCATCTCGATCGATTGTTTTCCGAATCATCGTTTTCCCGTGTGTGTCCTTTATTTTACCCAGTACCGACGATCATATTGCTTTATGTTCCCGCATTTATTGTTCCGTTCACTCCGTCCTTTGAAAAACGGTAGATCGAGATTCCACTGTATTTAGTTAAAGCTCGTTAACTGTAAATCCCTTACGCTAGCAGTTAGGTTAATTTCGTCGTAACTTTGCAATATCATTCAAATCTTCAAATATTTATGCATAAATGGTAATCACAACGAAGAAAAATTATGTCTCAAAAAATAGCCTTCTTCTTCTCTTTCTCTTTTTACTTTAATAAAATAATGCACTTGTGCTTAAAAGGTTTTAAAAGTATGAGCATATCATAAGTTCAAACGAGATTCTTTGCAGGATTTGGAGGATTAATTGGACTGAAGTTAACACATATATTTCTGGTATCTTACATATTTGTAAACTTTGACCACTAGTGAGACGTCTCTTACTCATCCAATAGCTATGTACTGAACTAGTCATCATTATTGGCTCTATTTCGTGCTTAGCTAGTAAATTTATGAGGAAAACTAGTGCTGGGTTTTCCACGTGTGGAGGTTTTTCTTCGCTCTCTTTGAGTAGTTGTCTGTATCTCCCATTTCATCAGCGTTTAATGGAGTATATTTATCGGATTGTCTTCCGATATTTCTAAAATCTGAATTCCAGTGATGATGCATCATTCAACGTTTTCAATTAAAACATAGTTTTTATTTGAAAAAATTCCTGAAGTGGGAGAAAACAGGCTCGTTAAACAAATAGGTTGAAATGACTGCGTGAGCCATGTCTCAGAACAATCGTACTGGAGAGGTAAACTATTAAAATACCATATAAATGATGGTTAACACACGATAAAGAAGGCACGGCTAGATGTAAAGTTCTGTGTGAGTGTCGTAAAATTTTGTACCGCATCTTTTATAATTAGAAATGGAAAGTCCCGAAATAGTCTTTATAACCGCAGCTTTACGAACCAACACTCGTGGTGGCCCGACTCCATACTTAATAGAAGTATTAACTTTTATTCTTTTAGGTCAAATAACATCTTTCGTACATCTGATTAAAGTTTTGGGAGAATCGCTGTTGCAGCGCACCTTAGTTGGGGTTCTGCTGCTTAAATTTGATCATTTTGGATCCTAATTTAGAAAGGATACTATTTAGAAATTTGAGGTTGTCAGAAAATCTAAAGATGTATCAGCCCAGTGACGTAGCGAGCATAACTGGCGCCCGGGGCTCAATACCTTTTTGGCGCTCCCCCCCCCTTGAAAAACATATGGTAATATAATTTATAGACCCTATATTGGCGCCCCTCTGCGAGTGGTGCCCGGGGCATGATAGACCCCCCTTGCTCCTTCCTCGCTACGCTACTGTATCAGCCCACGTGTTTTACTGTCTCCGGAACACAAAAATTCATTTAAGATACGTGTAAACTTGCGACTTTTTTAGTGCAACCCCTCTGCCCGAAAAGCACATAAACAATTGCCCGCCAGTAGACAAAAGAATGTTTTTCTTTCTTTTCCCGCTAGTTGACCAAACATGGTTGCTGGCGTACGCTCTGCGTTTCGACTCGGGTCAGTTTGATGGTGTGGAGTATGTGCAAGAAAATATTATCTCTATAGCTATTCAAAAACTGATAAGATGTGGAGCTTGTTCTCGTGAATGGTATCTCCGTGTTGACTTTTCTGCGCTCGCCTTCAAGTTTGGTTTAAAGAGAGAGGATGTTGTTTGTTAAAAAAAAAAAAGTAAAACAAGAGATGAAAGAAGAAAAAAAACAAAAACGTATCTTTGAACTCCCTTGAGGCTAAATAACTGTGCTTGTGTAAACGTCGTTAAATGCCTTAAGATTGTATCTCCATTTCGTTGTAATACAACCTTTCCAGCCCTGGTGTTTGATAGCTCTGATCAAAATTAATCAATTTTCTTTAAAACTTGGTTTAATTTTTATGTAGTTATTCTTCATGAGCCATTTTCACGGGTCCTTAGTTAATCTTAAGAATTGTTTTATCAAAAGTCAGTTCTTTTTCTTTGTTTATTATGCTATGTGAGTAAATAGTTGGGAATGAATTCTGGAGTGTTATGGATCCTGAGGTTATACAATATGGCTTATTTGTTTATTGCAGAGGCAACAAAAAATCATAACATGAATCCTACGCTTCTTTATTTCTATTGTTTAAGGCTGCTGTGTACTAACCCTATTGGATTCACTCACTTCAATGTTAACATATGAAGAAAATTTGTCTACTAATTACAACTACGTAAATGCTGATAGCCCAATAAAAATGGTATTTTCAAATAGCCTGAACATTTCTGCACCTTGCAACGGGATTCATTTTGTAAATTTCGTCCACCAATAGAATTTATGACCGTTTAAAACACACTAAATCAGATTTTAACATTTCAAGAATTTTATGCCAAGAGTTTTCAAAATCCGGTTCTAAGCATTCTCTCAAACATAAAATCTACTTATACTAGCAGTAAATCAGAAAGTGAGAAAAGGTATCATTTTTTTAAAAATCAGAATCTAACAGTTTTCGTAACTATATGAATTCTCTATATTAATTTCAGATGGCCGGGGCACGTAAAATAGAGCGTGGCTGCAATGTCCTCCAAGTTCTTAAATTACCTCTGGGGATGCTGGGTCAGGTGGTCTGGTCCCGCCACTTACTCAGTTCAAAATTCGCGGACCATCAAACCGGGTGCAGTGTGGACCCATCCCCTGTGGTGCACCCGGGGCAACGCATGCGGCGAAGTGGTCTCACGCTTCCGGCTCTCCCCACCCCCCTGGGGGGAAGAGCCTAGGTTCAGTTCTCCCAGCCATTAGAAATATATATATATATATATATATATATATATATTAATTTCAGAATGTCCACGTATATAGAAATCACCTTGCAGGAAATTTTTTTCCAATTTAATTTCTTCGAGTGAAATAAATATTTGTTTAAATAATTTGAAGGGTGTTTCTCCCTATACGTTTCGTATCGTTGTATATTTAACGAATACATGAACATATGCCAGCATTCCTTATATTTATATATATATATATATATATATATATATATATATATATATATATATATATATATATATATATATATATATATATATATATATGTTAGTAGCACATCCTTAGTATGACTTTCGGACGAAGTTCAGGAATTGTTTTTTCTCGAGTAAATGTTTCTCTAAAGTTTTTGATAAGTTATCATCATAGATAATTTTATTAAATATATCTCACAGGACTAAATTAACTCTAAAATTTAATTTTTCGTGTATTGGGCATGCTTTGCTTCGTCTTTCATTCTTTGAGAATCGACCCTTCAACCTGTGTGTACATCATTAGCATTTGTGGGTACAGCACTCGATATTTTTACGAGAAATCCGCTCCTGCCCTACAGCATCGCCGTATTATCGGGTCATCTATTTAGCGTAAACGCGCGATAGTGCCGCAACCTCGCGCTAAGGTTAAGTTTTGTAAATAGCATCCTTACCCCGACAGGAGATCTTGTGTCTGATAAGTTGTCTCTCTCCCTCCCTTCCATAATCCGAAGGAGCCCGACGATAATGAATTAAGGTCAGTATTTATGAATGATTCCTCCAGATAGAGAGAGAGAGAGCTCTGCCGAGTGTGTGTGTGTTGTGTTGTGTGATTCTCTCCGAAGTATCTCGCAAACCATTAGTTCCAGCGTTCCAGCAGGCTGGCGCCAGGCCAATGCAAATAAGAATTTTGGCTCCTCCGAACTTCAGCTCTATCTTGACAAGTCCTGACTACATTGTCTGCCCTTGTCATTTGTTCGTTTCATCTCCCGAACACAGTGCAAGAAATGAGTTCTGAACAATGATAGGAACGGGATTGGGAGGGGGGGGGGGGGTAGTTCTCAGTTTTGAGCCAGCGAGGTTTTCGAAGTGGAGTTTTCTCAAGTAGAGTAGGGGGCTGAGGGAGTCCTGAGGTCCTTGTCTCGTTTGAAGACCTGGATTGGACTCATTTGTGAGATCTTAGAACGCGAAGAAAAATTTATAGATAAAAGCGTCGTGTAATCCATCAACAACGCTTACACAGATCACAACTTTGCCATGATTTTCACATTTTTTTAGTGTCTAACATTTGTTGAAGTGTGCATTTAAATTATGTTTATATAGGCTGTGAATTTATAGAGGTGGCTGTGATTGAGTATAATTTGCAGTTTCTCTATTCTTTGACGCTTAGATTTCCTTTCCCCCCCCCTTTTCGTTTCTTGCATGGTTTGAATCAATCTCTCTTTCTCTTTCTTTCTTCCCCCCCCCCCCAAACCTTTAGGGCGTGATAAGTTTTGGATGTAGAAACAATTGTATAAACCAAATTATATCATAGGAACTCATTTTTAACACTAAATTCATTTATTATTCACATACCTCCTGTTAACAAAGCCTGGGGGTGGGGGGGGGGGCTGCAATAATTTTATAACCTTGTGCGTGAAACAGCGTTCGCCTCAACCGCTTATGAAGAATCTGGGTGCATTTGACATTATCATCGTCCCTGACTCGATATTACTTTGAACTGTAAGTCCTGGCCCTTCCGTATCATAAAATAACCATTGTGTTCTCAACTAACCGAAATTTAAATGTCACTGATGGGTTATTTTATCTCGGTTACCTCATCACACTTAAAATTTTTTACAGATAAAAATCCCTTTAGATAAGGTATGCTCAACCAGTACTTAACTTTCATATTGTATACATATGTAATGTATTTAAAAAAAATCGACTCGAGATATCAAATACCCACCAAGCTGTTTAAATTCATTTTCTCCTTCGGCTAAACTTTGCCAAGTTACTGCTATAGTACTCGTTTTAATGGAGACAGACTGAAACGCCAATATCCAAAGGAATGACAAAAGCACTTAGGTGCTAAAAAAAAGTGCCTTATTAAATAGCGTTTTGTGTAATATCCAACTTGATTGTATCCCTATCTCTTTTGTCACCTGTACTGGGCTCCTTGCTAAGGTGACAGTTGAGACTTGTTTTTTTATTATTTTTCAAATAGACATTGTATTGTGGTTAGCTTTGTTGTCATCCGCTGAGGGGTTCCGGGTTTAAATCCAGGCTAAAGCATGGTTGTTTTTCAAAGTCTGTGCGTTCAAGTCCCACCTTTGGTATGGATGTTTGAAGCCATTCGGCTTTAAGCAAAAAGTCCCCATCTAATTCTCGTGTAGCAAAAGTTGACCGTGGCGCTCCAAACCAAACCATGGTTGTTTTTGTCTGTCTCCTCATAGGATACCGTGTTAGTTCACCTCTCTGATAACTCACAGTTCAGTTGGTAACTGAAGATGTGGTATGTTGGACGAAAGTCCAGTGGATAAGCGCCTGTCGTGTTAGGGAACTAGCATTCAATGTAAGCGAAGCATTTTTCTTGATTCATCTTGATGTGATTCTTTTGAATCGAGTACATATACAGTTTACATTAATATTATATTATGAGTCAAATACGAATGTATGAACTCGTGTTCATACATTCGTATATTTTGACAACTCCCAGTTGGCTCCCCGTTTGCAGTGTTGAATTAATGAACGCTGACCATCTCCTCTCCTGTTCGACCTTGACTCGATGAACTATTTTGTCTCGCTGTTAGGAAGTTAGTCTCTCCGTCCTCTTTACAAATTTAATTGTATTTTTTTTTTACTTGTGTCATTTTGTTTATATGGTGTCCTTTTCTCTTGCCTCCTTAATGTGTATTGTGGCCAAGGATGTTGTCCACGGGCCTGCTTTGTTGGAAATAATAATAATAAAAATTCATACAAATGTATGCGCACGTATTCGTTTGCTGAACCACGTAATTCCATTTAAATTAGGTTTTGATAAACAGTTGATTAAACTTTTGGTAAAACGTAGATACACAGCGTCGAGAAAAAGGGTCTTCGATGTGTCCGAGAGAGACCAGTTGTCTTCTTCCCCGACACCCACGCCTCTATGTATCAGTGGAGTAGCATCATGTGACGCTATTCGTCTCCCCTCTGTGATTCAGTACAACTGCTGTCCAAACATTATAGTCACCGCCTGTGCCTCGTACGGTCCGGCCTGTCCTGTTCCATCGATTTGTCAACCCCCCGAAATCCCGGGCTAATCTCTCAATATTGACTGAGTCGCAGCACCCCTCCTCCCCTCCCTTCTCCTCCCCTCTCATGGTGCATTCACATTGCACAGAGTTCTCTCCCCAACTCCTGTCACATCATTTAGTAACGGTAACATTAGACACGGTACTTAGAACCACCCCCCTTCCCGTTCTTGATCTCCGCCGCTCTTGGTGTCTCCCCCGACCCCGCTCGAGACCATTTGACCCGCTGACCTCACTCTGTTTCTTTGTAGGACCGCCAGAGGAAGCGATCGGGTGCAGAACAGTGTACAGAGACACATTAATCACTGGGGTGAAGCAGAGAGCGCTGTTCAAGTCTGCACGCGCTATCAGGATTGAATGGATGGTGCCTTCTCGTAGGAAGAAGAGGGGAGGGGGGGGCAGAGGGATTTTGGCCGGCGTAAACAAATGAGTGCGATACGGGGAACACCTGGGGCTTCAGGATCAACAGAAAGCCCCTTCCTCCTATACTTAAAGGGTGCAGGAGTGTGTGTATGTGTGTATGTGTGTGTGTGACTACATAAGCCCAAGTGCAATCAAGAATTAAAACCTATTGTCTGCGGAATCTGAGATTTTGGGGTGGGGTAATCCGTGCAAAAGGTTTTCTGGTGTACTTTTTTCCCCCTCAGTGTATGTTCTACCTATTTAAAAAAAATAAAAAAAATAAATCTGGGTTATGAGGAAACCGTCCGGATTGATGCTTTTAAAAATCTCCCTTTAATGTTATCATTGCTGCATCTGGAATATGTACTCAAGCAGTTGGGAATACTGGTCAAAGTGTTGCTATACAGTATATCGACTGTAGACCTAGTAATAAGTGCTGTACCAGCTATTCAGACATTGGAGTAGACATTTTAGTGAAAACGTTATTTTGCTTTCTTTTCGGTTGGGAGATTCGAATTAAAATAGTTCATTTGTGGATTTTTTTAAATTTATTTATATAATATAAAGCCTCTGAAAATTGTGTTATGAACATATCTATGTGTCCATTTCAATTGTGCTCCTTAAAATCTCAATTGATTTAAATACGAATGAGCGTAGAAAACTCTGATAATCCCAAATTACTGTTGTGTGTACTGTAAAATATTAACCATGAAGAAGTTTGAAAGGAAGCAATTGTTTACAGAATAAAATCGTATATATATATATATATATATAAAATAGTGCCGGGAAGTCCTACAATTTTGGGGGACTAGTTTCATCAATTTTTTATCTTTTGTGATGCGCTGATAATTCAATTTTTAGTGTTGAAGAAGACTTTAAAAACAGGAACGCACTCAGTCACTTTATATGCATAATTAAAATTGTGAGTTGCTGTAGTTTTGTACTAATTAATGTACACAGTGTAGAGTGGCCGAGGATCGTTAGATTTTGATGGTCCCTAAGGGGAACACAGAAATCTATGGGACTCCACAGGTTACTCACAATTGCCCGTAGAGACAATCGCGTCTAATGCTCATTTATTATTTAAAAAAATAGATGCCACTCTTAGTTTTTATTCTGGATAGTAAAGGGCTGTGTATTCCTTTTGAAAAACATTCTCTCAAATGCTATCATCACAGGAGAAAATTTCGTATCGTTTGTGTTTCCATTTGTCAAAATTTGGCATAAAAATTTAGCATTTTTGGATCAAAATATGTTTTTCGGCCGAGCGTAAGTGAAGATGTTTATAATTCACCATATATTTCAACCCCGCGTCATATTTATAAAATTAATATGAATTGCGAATTGCATGAATATGTTATAGCTCTCTTGAGGGGAAAAAATATAAAAACACAAACATACAAGCAGTCCGTGCAATTGTACTCTATCTTTATAAAAGTGTTAACTCGTTTGTTTCTGAAAAATTACCATTTGAAAGCAGTGATTTCGGCGATAAGTGTCACTCTTTTTTTATTTTCATTGTGATGATGTGCTTTTAAAACATTTCCTCGTTCCTCAAAGCGATTCTAATTCTGTATTTCCTTCTTTTTTCAGGTAAATATCAATTTCTTTGTTATTCCAACTCTTCACCAAGAGCCGAAGGTGAGGTTGAACTTTTTTTAAAACTTGTTTTAAATCAAAAGCAATCAACAGTGGAGTGCACTGTTTCCTTGTGGGCATCATTAAACAAGGATTCAAGGCCAAATTATATGTTTTTAAAGACTCGGCTGTGATTTAATTTTGAGACATCATTATTATCTTTTCGGTTTAAAAATTGTTTTAAAAAAAAAATCTGTAATAGGGCATGACTTCACATATCGGTTCTGTATCGATGTTTATGTTAATTTAAGTTTGAAATCTAGTTAGTTAATTAGATTGGTCATTATTTTATTTTATATGAGGTCTCATTGACATCGTGCTTAATTGATTTTCCTAGTTATTATATTTGGATTAAATGTAAATCACTTAAAATGCATGATCTATCAGTAGCGTTCCGTTTGCACGTTAAACTACTAGTGCGTGATTCACATATTGTAATTATCGTTAAATTAACGCCGACTTTTCAAAGTTCATGATTGGCTATGGGAAGTTTTCGTGTTGTACGATTACATTTAAATATAATTTTTTAGGAATTCTGTGTGTTTTAAAGAATATTAGAAATTAAAGATTGAAGAGAATGAGGAATTCGGAGAACGTTGAAATATATTTAAAAATTATGGGAAAGAATTAAGGGATTTTGGCTTGCTGAAGTTGATTCATAGTTTACCATAATGGTAGCAGAAGCTAACTGTTATGAATTACATGCAGTTGTAGTAAACTTTCTTTTCCCCGTAGTACGAGATCTGCTATTTGCTGCAAGTCCTCTGTTTTTACTGCATTCAAGGGAAAAAAAACCAGTGCCGGAAAATAGTCATTTTCGTGCATCTATAAATGCGTTTTTTACCACGTTTTTATATACTCACTTTCTTGTTTGTGTTTTTGTCCAGTGCAAATCTTGCAATCGATGTATAACTAACTTCCCGACTAGCTAGACATTTGAAAGATTTAGAATAGCTCAGAACACGATGACAATACATTCTTTTAATACTTTTAGCCATCTTTAAGCAGATTTGAATTCATTTTCCGTTTATTTTGTTTTGTATGGAAAGTTAGTTCGGAAAAAATCCGCAAGGTGGCGCTTCGATCGAATTCAATGCTTGCACTTTTGCGTAACGTCGTTTGACGATTTTGAAAACAGAATACATGCGAATTTAGTTTGTTTACAAAAATGTGCGAAAATTTTAAAATAAAATTTTATTAAAGTTAACAGTTTATAAAGTCTGGATAGTGGAAACGACTAAAAAGTGATTAAATTTAGATAAAAGAAAGTGAAAAAGAATAATTAAGTGAAGGTTTGTGCAATTAGTTTATATGATTCAACAGAAAATTTAAAAACGTGCTATATAAAAATTTTTTTAATCTTGTAATTATTTATATTTAAGAGAAAGAATGATTTAGTTTTGAATGGCATTTATTTTAGGAAAAGTGACTCGAAAAATTGGAGACTCCCCGATTTCCGTCAGTGATATGCTGTGAAAAAAATGGGGAAATAAACCGCTCTTAAATTTCGTATTGATTGAATTTTCTTTCCCATGTTCGAATGCTATACCACGACGTTTGTTTTTCTCTGGCTATTATATAGTTTCATTTCGTTTGTTGTAAGTTAGTCTTTAAGAAATTCGTAATTCTGGTCGGGAAGAAACAAATTAGTTGTCTGTAAGCTGAGAAGTATTATATTATAGAAAGGAAAACCATAGAAAGGAGACCCATGATATTAGCCCCCGTGATTGGAAAACATCGTTGAAGAGAGTACTATTCAAGAGGTAATAAAAATAGCCTGAGTGCACACGGTAACCTTTGCATACATTTCAGCTTTAACCATGACTGTAGCAGTGTCGTCTTGTGAACATTATCTACCTTTTGCGATTTTTTTCCCCCTCCTCGGATCAGTTAAGAGTGTTATCGGAAGGAATGATGAATTGGCGGAACTTGACCTCAACTGACTGCTGGCGGCGCGGCTGCCATTGGAAACCCCGTGTGGTAATGCTCCAGGTTGAAGATTTGACGACCAGCTTTCCGAATGTTTCTGCGGTTTTTTCGAGAATGCCCGTGTAATTAACTTTTTCCGCTATCGTACTATGTTTGGACGTGGGATGTTGTCGATGGGAAGCAGCTTCGATGTTGGTTTGCAGTCATCTGCATCGGCAATCTTTTGTGAATAAGAGGCTGTGGCATTACATCTCGTAGCGTAACCAGAAAATTGGAGCAATGTATAATTCGATGTTTTGATTTACAACTGCCTTATCCGTTTACATACTCACGCTGTTTATGTCCGTGATTAAACTACAGGGCTTTCTTTGTAGACTAATATGAGACCGTTAGAATCTACAACGTTTGCAAAAGCTTACCTTCGGAGTACGGTAGATAATTTAGGGGGTAATTTAGTAGGTTGCTAAGTCTCAGGAAAATAAGACTTAAGAGAACCATATAAGTTTGGGAATAAAAAAAGCAGATTTTTTAAATTAAGTTTTTTTTTTCTTTTTTTAAAAGTTCAAGACCGCTTGAAATGCACACATTTCTTTCAGATTTAATTTTAATTTTTTGAAACCCTTTCAAAAATTTATTCAAAAGGGTTTATCTCGTGCAGGAAAACAAAGGTTTCCTGTTTAATAACCATTGCTTGTCAAGATGTACTATGCTTGTCAAGATGCCTATAGATTTGAAGTATTAACATAAATATGTAGAATTTTTTCAAGGGCCGTGGCTATATAATGAGTATTTATAGTTCCTATGAGTGTTGATTTTTCGCCGAGCGCAAAATACTATTTCTGAAAAAGGTTTCAGCCCACTGGCTAGCTTTCGTATGTACGGTCTGATTTCTCAGATCCGGCAGTCTACTGTTGTTTAAGTTGATGTGTGTGTAACCTTGGTCGTTTCCATTGAGGAGTAATGTCTTGGGGGAGGTTGTGTGGCTCCAAGCCATTGTTTTTTCTGCGGTCGCAATTAGGTCTTCAATTGACTTGTCCTCCATCGGGCTGCGCATTGACTTCGCTTCGTGGTAAAACGCATTGTTTTAAATCACAGCGATCACTTCGCTAATGGAATCTGGGACCTGCATGTATGGTGACTCAACCCCGGAACAGTGTTTCATGCTGTTAACTTTACTTCGTGGAAGATTTAAAACCAGATGAATGAGTTGGACGAATTTCACTTTGTATTACTGTAAGTAACGGAACTTGCAGTTCTATTTCCGTCTTTCTCCTAAACAATACTTACACAAATCTGTAATTTTTCTATAATTTACTAATCATGTAAAGGATGTGGTGTTCAGACCTTTGAATCTGCTTTTTTTCCCCATCCGGACTTTGCCGGTATTCGTTTCTACAGGTTATCTTAAGGCACTTGCAGCATTTCACCCTCAGAAAATTCCTGTCATAATTAAAAAAATGGTAACTCCTTTCTTATTCTCATTGCGTTTTAGCTGATAATTTTCAGTTGCCGTATTAGTAGTTTCCGTAGCTCTTGGTAGGTGAACTGAAAACACGATGGCATTACCTGAAATCTATTTCATAATGGTAATTTTTAAAGTAGATACTATACATTGTACTTGACTGTAAAATCAGATTTATCTCATAGTGTGTTTTGTTTTCTACTAGGAAAGATGTCATGGTTTGTAGGTATGAAAGCATTTGTACTTTGTGAAAAGTCGTGGTATTGTTGGTTTATTTGAACTTACACGAATATTTTTTGCTCCCAGTGACGGTTTGCTTTCCTCAAATTAAATCTTAGTCAATGTGGTTAAGAGCTTTGCTATTAATGCTGTCGAAGGAAGTATGTTTTTTAAAGCTCTACAACGGTCAGTTGCGGAATTTGACCTCAACTGACCTTTGGTGGCGCGGCTGCCATTGGAAACCCTGTGTGGTCATGGTTTGTAGGTATGAAAGCATTTGTACTTTGTGAAAAGTCGTGGTATAGTTGGTTTATTTGAACTTACATGAATATTTTTTGCTCCCAGTGACGGTTTGCTTTCCTCAAATTAAATCTTAGTCAATGTGGTTAAGAGCTTTGCTATTAATGCTGTCGAAGGAAGTATGTTTTTTAAAGCTCTACAACGGTCAGTTGCGGAACTTGACCTCAACTGACCTTTGGTGGCGCGGCTGCCATTGGAAACCCTGTGTGGTAATGCTCCAGGTTGAAGATTTGGCGACCAGCTTTCCGAATGTTTGAAGCTCTAAATGAGCCAAACCGATTCAGGGTTACGTTCTATTTACTTGGTGTATGTAGCTACATTATAAATTCCGCAATTTTCGTCTCTCTAGAGGAAAATGTATGTAGGCTCCATCTTATTCATCCGAGTAGAGTTAAGATATTTTGCTGCTGCCAAAACTAGGCTCGCCTACAAAACAACCATCCCGTTCCGCGCGTGCATCCTCCTCTTTTTTTCTGTCGTCGATCTCTCGCATTTCTTCAACAATCATTAATCTTCCCTGATTTGGGATAAACAGCCCTCCTTTTAAGAGTAACAAGTGTTTTAAAAGACTGAATTGCCCCTTCGATCGTTTACCAAGCACAAAGACAGCTACTGTTAGTACCCAAATGACTGCCTTTTTGCGTCTCTCTTTTCATTTGGAGAAAAAGGTCTTGCAGGTAGATGCCGATAGTTAGGGCTGCCTACCCCGCGCACTCTAATAATATAACTTTCCAAAAGTGGTACCTGCGCCTACAGGAGACGGGGAGGGAGTTTCCTAGCGCCATCAATAACGCAAAAGTATCATTAATCACGATTTTTTTCCCTCTCTGGGCGCTAGGGTGGAGGGGGGGGGGGGGGGGGCATGTCTGTACAGTATGCGGAAATGCATTCAGCTCCGAGTCCAATATTAAGGGATTTTGGATCGAATTTTTTTAAGGGGGGACCTCCCCTCGACAGAATTTTTTTCTACTTCGCTGGAAATAGAAAGGTCCATTGGGTCCTTAAAAGCCATATAAACGCTTTTGACAGATTATAAATATGACACAATGCGATACATATGTATTAGTGTCTTATTCCCCCCTCCATTCCCCCTATCTTGATTTCTTCCTGTCTTGCGTCTGTGATGAAATACCATTGATCTCCCCCCCCACACCTGTTTTTTCTTCAACACCTCCCCCCTCCCTATCAGCTCGTGCGAGAGTAGCAAATTGGATGTCAATTATTTTATTCTTACTTTTCATGCCGTGTCGTTCGGTTAGGAAAAAAGGGCGTTTTCAACGCAGCGTGTTTGAAGGTGTTTTATGGATGCGCTCGGAAGACTTCGCTGAAAAAGTGCCCACTCTTTTTCTCTATCGCTATTTAGTTAGCTCGCTGTGGTGCTTCTGGTGTTTAGCCGTGCGTTGATATTGTATTTTGTTCCCTGGAGTTCACTAATTTCTGGGTAATTATGATAAAAATTTTCTATTTCTAATCTGAAAAATTTGTCACATGCATGTTAGGATATTAATTTATAACTACGAAAATTATTTGTTTGAGTATACAGAATATTATTCTAGGGTATTTTCTTCAAATATAAAAATGTTTAAAAAAAAAAATGCTGTGAAGAGTTTGAATCTTTTGAGGTTTGACATTTTTTCTAATCAAATGAAGTATCTAATGCAGTGGTTCCCAACTCGTAGATGTCTGCTGACCACTAAGTCAGAAATTAAACCATGTGCGGACCCTCCACGCCGATTTGGGGGTTGGGGCTTCCGAGAAATATGGGGGGTATAGAAAGTCCCTCAGGCAAAAGGGATACAGGATTAACGTACTCACATTCTAACGTATCATTCTTATAATAAAACTAGCTGAATAACCGTACTTCGCTACGGAGTACATTGAAATTAAATACAACGGTTAATGTATGCAAATAATGCATATATATATATATATATATATATATATATAATTTATAATAAATGCAACGATCAATGTATGCAATTGATGTAAAAAAGCAAAAAAATATATTTATAAAATAATCGTAATGGATATTTTTATAGACAAAATAATGTAGAAGAAAATATTCAAATTAAATCTAATAGAACATACTAAAGAATATAGTACAGTTAATATAGTACAGTTTGAAGAACATATCTTTTACTGTATTTTAATATTTTTTTGTCTATTTCGTTGTTATGCACGTGACGCAGAATTAGTTTAAAGTATCACAAAAAAGAAAAGAAACCACGTGATCAGCATTTAATAAATTAAATTCTAAAAATTAATATTTAAAATTCCCCTCAGATTATTTTTTTAAATGCAAACTTAAAAAAAGCTATAAAAACAGCTTAAAATTTAAATTAAAAAAATTTAAGAAGAATTTTTCAAAAAATTTTCTTAGTGCACCCTACACTACAAGAAGAATCACCATGCACAATTTCAGCCCTTTTAGGTCCAGCGGTTTGGTCTGTGCGTTATCAGTCGGTCAGTTACGGAACTACTTTATATATAGAGATAATAATGTTAAACTTTTAAGATATTTTAATTCAACACCTGATAGTCATCGGATATTTTCCGCCCATTTAGTTCAATGAACATTGCTTTCAAAATTCCCATTTATTTGGCAAATTTTTTATGTGTGGTGCGGAACCACTCCGAGGCTCTCGCGGACCACTGGTTGGGAACCACTGATCTAGTGTAATAGGTAGCTCAGTGACTTTGAATAATAAATTACTCGAGTTCAGTTAGATATATTTGTACTAAATACAGCTGAATAAAACAGCAAGACACAATATGATTATATTCTGCTCTAGGAATTTAATTTCCCCACACAGGCTGCTTTTCTAGGTAGCTGCCCGCGCTATGCCGGGAAGTTGAAACTAGTGTAAAGGTGTAATCAAGGACATACGAAATAAGTGTTTACCAGTTGATGGCATCTGTTTTTTTTTTTGTTTGTAAATTGCAGAAAGCAATTAAAAAAACCTTTAGGTTTATATCAGATGTTCAAGATTCTATCTTACATGGAGACTTTCGATTTGTTTTGCATGGTCTACCATAATTTTTAAAACCTGAAATGCCATAGTTATCTAATCATATGCACTAACGAAAATGCTTTATCTCTGTTAATATTAGAAGAAAAAAAGTTTGGGGCAATATAGACTGTACAACACGAGTTAAAAATTTTCAGATATTTCTTTTCTTCAATTATTTTAACTTTGTGAATATCCGGGATGTTGTTTGTTAATCTCCACTGAAATGCCTGTTTTCGGTTTAAATGATAGCTTACTTTCCATAATTTAAAGTATAATCTTATTGTATATAGCTATTAATTCGGTAACAATCCTATTGGAGGATGTATATATATATATATATATTTTTATACGGTTTTGAAGGAAGTTTATATGCTGTTGATGGAAGCCAAAATCGGTCCTTTAAACGCAATCTAAGAACAGAGATTGTAGGTGATGTTTATGAGATTTGGATCTATGACTATCGATGTTTAGATATCAAAAACAGAAAGCGTCAATTAATATGTACTGAAAATAAAATATACTGAAGGATCTTATTGATGGTCGGTTGGAAATGTGATTTTTTGCTATTCTAGAGTTAACATTTTAGAGATTATTTCACAGGTCTACAAACATCGTGGCAACAGCGGGGCTTGGGTTCCCTAGAATTTAGCACCAAAAGACATTGTCAGCCGTCCTGCTTTGTTGGATAGCTATTCGGTCGGATATGATATTGTGTGAGAATTGCAGCATAGCAAAAGCATGTTACTTCAATATGTCCTCCTAGCAAATTTTCAATATTCTGGGGTACATCCTACACTTATTCTCTACTTTACTCCCCTAAACAGGATCCCAAACATGTCTGCGGAATTCTGACATTTCAGTATCTCCAGTCCGAAAATTTCCAGAACACCAATACCGAATGTGCTCGCAAAATAACCCCAGAAAAGTGCCCGGGGACTTTTAGAAACCCCTTTTTCGTATACTAAAAATTCCGGACTGCGTTATCGTTCAACGTGGATAAAAATAAATATATATATAAAAAAAAAACCCCCCCCCCCCCCTTTCCCTGGAAAAAAAAAAACCCGTCAGAGAGGTTTCTTCAGGAAGGGGGAAAAGAAAGAAAAAAAATGGCAACAAAGTTGGAAGAAGTTTTAAAAAGGCCGCTGCTGCGAGCTAAGGCCCAGCCTCTGGTGCGGTGGTAGGCGTGGAAATCTGAAAATTCTTTCCAACTTTCTTTCATTCTTTACTTGTGGCCCAGACTTTTGCCCCCTCCTTCGCTCTTCCTACCCCCTTTCGTGTCCGAGCCACATAAATAAATAAGCAAAGAAAAATGTTTCTTTTTTAAAGTCAACCAACCGGGTTTCTTTTCTTTTCGGTTTTTTCCCCTCCTGCTTTAACTTTTCCCTTCTGCCCCGTGGCGATCGGTTGGGGGGGGGAGGGTGACTGGGGAGAGGGGGGGGGAGTTGTCCGCTTATCTCCACGATCATCTTCCAGACCGAATACCTCCAAGAAAATACCTCCTACCTGAGCCCAGGGGTCGGCCAGAGAACATGCATGCAAATGAAATACTCGGAGGGGCTGCCCTTCCTTTTCGGGTTTTTTACATTTACAAAGACAGAAGAATCTCTATTTTCTGCCTCATCTTTAGGTGAGGCACCGTTCTTGCCATTAACCGTGAAGATTTGGTTTGGCATAGAGCGACGAAATGGCCTTTGCTCCTTGACCCTTGTTTAAAGTAAAGATATTTATTTACCCTAAAATTGCCTTTTAAAGGATCTTTTGAAATTTGATGAGTTTTGCAGAGGTTAAGCTTTTTACGACTCAACAGAACAATTCTAGCCTCGTTTGAATAAATAATAAAAATATAAAAAATATATATTTCAGGTAGCCTCTTCTAACGAAACTACTGCGGGTTATTAAAGTAGGATTACTTATCGTTGCTTACCTCTTTTGTATGTATATATGCATTTATATATATGTATGTATATATATACCTAGGTGTGTATATAATATATATATATATATATATATATTATATATATTATATATATATATATACACGTATGACATGACATTTATATAATGACGTAAAGTAATAATATGGTGGATAAATATTTATATGGTGAATAATATTAATAATATTTATGCATGTCATACGTATATGTATATATGGTGTATATAATGCATAGACGTATGACATTATGACATTTATTTAATCAACTGTCTGTTGTTTCATGTTTTGCGGTTTGCATGACTTTTTTTTTAACCGTAAGGAATCGGCTTTAGATAAGTCATGGTCTCTGAAGCCCCCGACTAAATAAAGACGACCGAAGAGCTCAAAATGTGAATCAACTGGTTACTCACAAATAAATGTTCCACGAAATGTCATATAATATATATACGTCATATTTATTTATTTATCCACCATATTATATGTCAAAATTTTGACGCATTTTGGTACTATTTTGTGTAACTGTTTACTGCTTGCCCAAGCGATACAGACTGGGTTTGGCGCACTGCCAAAATTATAACTCACGATGCAGGACATCTGAAATTTTGCTTTCTGGAGGACCATTATGGAGGGACGTAATCCTAAAATAATATAAAAAAAAATTAAAAACAAATTTCAAACGTAATAGAAGATCACTGGTGAAATAAGTGCTTAGAATTGGACAGTTTTTTTTTCCTATAATGCTTGAATAGTTTTACCGAGCCTAGAAAAAAAGAAAGGTTCCTGTATGGGTTTAAGATTTTAAAGTCCTCGATTAGTAGCTAAAAACGGGTGTAAAAATTTAATCAACTGTATGTTGTTTTGCGGTTTTCATGTGTCTTTTTTTTTTTTTAACCGTACGGAATCGGCTTTAGATAAGTCCTAGTCTCTGAAGCCTTCGGCTAAATAAAGACGGCTGAAGAGCTCAAAATTTGAATCAACTGGTTACTCACAAATAAATGTTTCACGAAATGTCCACTTCTGAATACAACAATTAGTACAAGCACCAATTTTTACAATTATTCAAAAGTTAATGAAAATTTAATCATTATCGAGAAATTATTAACATGAAATGGAGAATCGTTTAACTTTTATACTTTGTCAGGGCCCGACTTTGACGCAATAAGGCCCTAGGCAAAGCAGACTTTAGAGGCCCCCTTCAAGGACAGATCCAGAGGGGGGCACGTCCCCTCCCCCCTCGCCAGGACCAGATTTCCACATGAACATGTGGGACACTCACCCAGTCCTCCCGTAAATCGGGGCCGGAAATTAAAAAAATTTTCGACCAACGCGTCAAAAATTTGAAGAAAAGAAATTTATAATAATAAGTGTTAATTTACTTTTTAATGTTAATAAATAAATTCGGGAAATTTTCTTTTGAAATTTAAAATAGATCAGTCTGGAGTTATTACAACTCCTCCAAACCCCCCCCCCCCCCAAAAAAAAAAAAAAATAAAAAATAAAAAAATAAATAAATAAATAAATAAATAAATAAAAATAAATAAAATGAAAATAAACCAGAAACGCTTATGGATGTAAGCATACTTTCACTATAGTGGGTGCACCGTGCCCCACCCAGGATTTTTTTCTGTATCCGCCACTGCCCCCCTTTACTGTATTAACCAAAAGCAAATCCTCAACTGTGTACAACTTAATACTAAATTAGGGGGGGGGGGCAAGTGCCCCACTTGTCCGTTTGGAAATCTGGGCCTGTACTTTGTCCATTCATTTGGTTCCGGGCGATTCCCTACGATCTAACCGTCGATCCAGCATCAATTTGAGTGATTTTTCAACGCAAATCCCGTGTCACAACTTGAAGAATCGAGCTGTCTAAAAAGTGTTAAAACCTACCTGCCGAAAACTTCCCCTGCTTTTTTTTTTTATTATAAATATTCCTAAAGACATAATCGCAATTGATTTTACATTAGACACCGCACGCTATAAAGCCGCGTTCTCGTTCTCTTCCGAGATTTTCTTCCTTTTCCCCTCCTGTCTTAAAACTATTTTTGTTTTGAAGGTAAATAAAATGCAAATGTCGCATTTCGAGGAAGGTGGGTGGGAGGAGTTTAGGAGAGAACTTTAAAAAAAAATCCTTCGCAAGTCAGCCATATTTAATTTTGGATTGAATATCTTTTTTTCATCTATATTTTTAAAGTGCCATTGTTAAGTCTGAAAAGAAAGGTAGAAAAGACAAATTGTCATCTACCTGTTCCGGGGTCTAGTGGCGTAAGTGCTAGAAATGATCGATGCCTTTTCTTTTAATGCCGGAAAATTTTCTTTTGTGCCGCACGGGCAGGAAGAAAAAAAAAATGTGCATAAAGTCATAGCTGCTGTTGTAATGATACCCTAATTAAAGTGCGGCGATGTTTATTGCGGGTTTTAGTGTATATCCGTGTGTTTTTGGACAGTGGTACTGACGATCCTACGGTTAAAATCTCCTTATGTTATCGAGATATTAATCTCCAGCTGAGATTCTGCATGCCATGACTGTTGGTTTTGGAAAAGTATGTCGCTTCTTTGAATGGATTTCTTTGTTGTCATCGTTTCACCTTTAAAGGATGTATTAATGATTTCTAAACTTACGTCTTTTCCGGCTTTTTCGCTTTGTGCGACTTCGGTTTACGAAAGACCTAGACTAGTACTCACTTATGTGTGTACTAGCTGAATTCCCGTGCTTCGCTACGGAGTACATTCAAATTAAAAACAACGATCAATATATGCAATTGGCGTAAAAAAACAAAAAAAAATATTTAAAAAAATCATAACGGATATTTTTATATTCAAAATAATGTAGAAGAAAATATTGAAATTAAATCTAAAAGAACACACTAAAAAATATTATAGTACACTTAATATAGTACAGTTTGAGGAACATTTCTTTTACTGTGTTAGATAGATAGATAGATATGAGCGAGTGTGTATGTTTGTAAAATGTATTCAATCAAATAGATCACTTGGCGGAGAAAACAAAATCAGCGAAATAAACAACTCAAGTTTAATTATGACTGTTGGTTTTGGTAAAGTATGTCACCTTTATCTGAATGGAATTCTTTGTTGTTATCGTTCGTTTTTTAAAGGATGTGTTAATGAATTTTCTCCCTTTGTGCCGTTTCGGTTTACGAAATATCCAGACTAATACTTTTTTACGTGCGCATATACGTCAAATGTTTACGTGGACGTTTTTACGTGAGTGGGGCTGTAAGTGTGTAAAAAATATATTCAGTCTCAAATCGATCACATGGCGGAAAAACGTAATCAGGGAACTAAACTCAAGTTTACTGATAAGATCTCGTTATCGCAAGTTTCAACGTTATCCTCAAACGAAGAATTGCTTCTGATAGAGATGTTATCGTTAAAATTTATCACATTAGTATTCCAGAATTTAGTTTTCCTTCCTATGTGTGATTTCAGATTCAGGTTTTATATATAAATCTTCTTTATTGCAAAATTGTTAGTTTTAATCTTTACTTAGGTAGAATAATGTACACGCACCTCCTTATTTATTTATTTTTTTTTTTTTATTCGTGCAGTTTTCATCGGTGAATTTGTGCACTTCTTTATTCATATACAGAGAGAAAGGGTATTAAACCCCAAATTGAGTAAATTAACTGTCGCATTTTTTGGAAACGGTATTGTTTATGCTTAATTTTTTTTAATGAATTCATATAATTAATTTTAATTTTCTCGAGCGTAGTGTATAATCCTTGTGATATTATTTATAACACCACTTTAGAAACACTTTGGTTTTTGTTTTGTCATTCAAGTAGTGGTGAAGATAAAACATTTTTTCTACTTGGCTAATCAACATTGGTTTAGCTAATGGCCGTACACTCAATTTATATATATATGTGTGTACTTGCATATCTGCTAATGACTACTACGCCCGATACTGTGTTGATATCTAAAAGAGTCAAAATATACTTCCCTTGCTTGCTATTAGTAGCTGTTACAAATTATGATAAAGTTTTCTCAAGCGATATTTGTTGTATGGAAATACTAGCTGAATACCCGTGCTTCGCTACGGAGTACATTCGAATTAAATACAACGGTCAATGTATGCAATTAATTTGTATGTTAAATATCCATAAAACATACTAATTTGAGATATTTTATGGATATTTCACATACAAATTAAAATTGACAAAATTAAAACATGAAAATTTTTAAGAATTTAATTTGAATTAAATTCTTAAAAAACTTCCGTCTCAATTAGTCTAGTGGTTAAATTTTTATCTTTTACCAAATTTTAATTTTTTTTACCGTATTTTAATTTTTTTATGCACGTGATGCAAAATTAGTTTAAAGTATCACAGAAAGAAAAGAAACCACGTGATCAGCATTTAATAAATTAAATTCTAAAAATTGTTTTCTAAAACTTCACCAAAAATCAGAAAATGGAGGCAAAGATTCGAAAAAGATTTCATTTTAAAGGAATTTTTATGATCTTTCTCGTGATAAATTTTATAACCCCCAGATTATTATTTTAAATGCAAACTTAAAAGAATGTTACAAAAACAGCTTAAAAATTTAATTTAAAAAAATCTAAGAAGAATTTCTCAAAAATCTTTCTAAGTGCACCCCTACACTATAAGAAGAATCGCCATTCAAAATTTAGCCTTGTAGGTCCAGCGGTTTGGTCTGTGCGTTATCTGTCAGTCAGTCAGTTACGGAACTGTTATATATATATATAGATTAGAAATAGTAGTGGCTGCTGATGACGATATTTGATTTAGTGGAACATATTTCTACTCTAGCCTTGTAGTTATTTATTCATCTTTATTATATCTCATTGGTTCGTTTTGTTTTGCATTGCTCTATAGGCTTCCTTTGCTTTTAGTTTGAACTTAAATCATCATTATTATTGTTAGTTTCCTACTTTAACTATTTTTCTTTCATCGCTCTCTCCACCGAAAATGTTAGCTGTCAGTAATCTAAAGGGTAGAACCGTTCTTTTGACGTTCGTCGCTCTTGCCTGCCAATTAGCGCCATCGCATACGATTGTCTGACATCTTTCCTACCCTGTTCCGTAACAGTGATACGTACGCGAATCTCTTCGCGTTTGGCTATCAGTTCCCATTGCATCTAATTTTCGTCACTCCCGCAAACGAGAGGGTGCTTTGCTTGCTTTAGCCGTGACTTGGCCCACTGTTCACTCCTCCAGCGAACGGAGTCAAGAATGCTCCGGCCCGCCATCCATCACGGCCCGTAATTGCCACGCTTTTCGGTCGCAACACCTGTTTGCATTTGTGAATAATGACCCGCTCTCGCACCCGTCACTGCATGCAGAAAAAAGACACACACACACACACACTTTTAAAAAGGGTTTTTTTTTTCCTTTTTTTCTTCAGCTCTCTTCTTGGAGGCTAAAAACTCTGCGGTTTTTCCCCCTTCGGCCAGTGACACATGTGTTGGTGTCTGTGTCTTGGTTTTCGCGGATAATTTGGCTTTTAGTTTTTGTGTAACTTCGCATTCTTGATGGTTCACTTTATTTCCTGGTGGTTGTTTGAAAAAAAATAAAAAAGTGAGCGACCAAAAAAATTGATCACTTCATTAGTGGATTTGCTGACGAACTTGACTCGTAAACATAACTTTCTGTCCTCGTAACATTTTTTTCATTGTGTGTATGTATTTGTTAAGCTGTATAATTTGGGTGTGGATTGGACAGGTCATGAAGCCTGACTTGAGGTAAGTAAACTCTCTTAGAGATACACGATTGTAGTGTAATCCTAAATGATTCAACTGTAAATGAAGTAGTGGGGACACGGAAGATTCACCTATTCATGCATCGTTATCAGTGGCCACTGTATGAGCCATTGAAACAAAAGCAGGGGATGTTTTTCAGTAATCTTGTTCTGGATATCCCTTGTAATGCGTTGTTTGCTAGCGTCTGTCCCATTCTTATGCGAATGAACGGAATTTATTTTTTAAAATTTACTATTCTTTAGTTTTTTATTTTATTTTAAATTTAATGGTCCTCACCTCTTTTAGGTTACATATGGAGAAAATGGGTCTTCTTAATTCGCTAAGCCCCCAATAGATGTTAAACCTTAGTGTAATTACTCCAGTGGTGGTGTGTTCAACCTCTGTACGTTTGGCAGAAACAGTGTGTTCTGATCGTTGTGCTTTCGGCGATCTTGACTTCGTATGATACACACTCACAATATCTGTGTATATTATAAGTATTAGTAGGCAATATTTTCGTGTTTTCAAAAGGAAAATTCTAATTTATTTTTATTGTATGCGTATAAGGAACTGGTGACTTTTCCTAATTATTTTTAAAATTTATTTATTTATTGTGTGTATTATAGGATAAGTTGCCATACATTTTAATGCCTAAAGGATTTTTTTTAAATCAACAAATTATTTTTATCAAATGCAGTGTTGTTACGAAGTATGATTCATGTAAGAAAATACTTGTAGAAAGTTGTGTAATCCAACACTAGCGTGCAACTACATGTATTCTGAATTTTGTTTGATATTTGGTAGTGTAGAAAATATTGCTTGTTATCAAATTTTTCCCTTCATAATATTATGAACTGTTTTTCTGATCGTTTAAAACTCTTCTTATGATCTTTATATATATATATATATATATAATCTTTGTTCTATTTTTTGAGTTATTCACGTTTTTATCTATTTAAATATGCAGATTTGTAGACAGTTGATGTTCAGAACTTCGATCATGTTTAAAGGGTTTTAGGTCTTTCCCAGGTGTTCAGTTTTATTATACGTTATCTACACATTTCATTCCTGACTCTCTAGTTCATACAAATAGATATTGCCACCGAAAGCACAATGCCTGTTTATACAATTTAATTTTTTTATTTCAATGCAGAAGATTTTTTTAATTTAAAAAATTATGAAAATGTAAACAAAATTTTAGTTTTATAAAAGTGTGCCCAAACTCTCCCAAAATAAATGATAATTTAAGTATTTTAACGAAACTTTTTAAAGATAAGATATTTAACTAAACAGTTTGGAATAACTTTACTTCGAAATGAATAATATTTTGAGAATCTGTTTATGTTGACATTTATCTTTTTAAAGGCAATTTTAAATGTCATCTTTTTAAATGTCAAATTTTAATTTCTTAAAAAATCGTTTCTGTTCAATATAATTTTACCTAAATGTCAGTAGACAATAGTTTTATTGCTTTATCTCTCTATAAAAAGAGTAGGTTTAAATTAAAATTAGGCATCTATTGGAGCCTTTAAAATGTATGCAATGAACAATGGGTTTTCTATGATAATAATGTCATGCTTCATTGAGTAACAGTTAACGAGAAATAAATTCGTGAAACGTTAGACCGCCAATATTTAGATAGTTTTGAAGAACGGTTTTTTTTGTTGTTGTTGTTTGTCTGTCCAATAAAATGTGTTGGTATTCAGCTTTACATTCATTTCTGTGTTAAGAATGTCATGCTTCTTACAGTCATAGTTAACGAGAAATAAAATAAATTCGTGAAACGTTAGACAACCAAGGTTTAGATCGATCTGAAGAATGGCGATTTTTTTTTTTTTTTTTTTTTTTAAAAAGTCATATCAAATGAGTGAGAATCCAGTTTAAAGTTCATTTCTGTGTTAAAAATTTTATGCGTCTCTGAGAAACAGTTAACGAGAACAGAAACGAGAAGTAAGTAAATTCGTGAAAAGTTAGGCAACTAAGATTTACATCGTTCTGATGAATGGTATTCAGCTTTACGTTCATGAATGCAATACGAATTTATTTTGCCTTCCAGGTGTGCTGGGGTCAAATAAGTGTAATTTTCCATATCTTTTTCTGTGGAGCAGTTTGCTGAGAGACGAAAACTGGTAGAGAGCTTAAACGAAACCGATTATAAAGGAGGGAGAGTTGTGAAACACCGAGAAATTTATTTTTAGATGCGTTTTGGAAATATGCATAGACATTGCCTCATTAGAAAAAGTCTTAATAGCGGATATGAGAAAGGGCCTTTGTTTCATGTTCTACCACACAATGGGACTAAAAACAATAGAGGAAATTTTTTTTTCTACCGTGTTTCGTATTTACATACGAGAGAAAGAGACAGAGAAAAAATGGTTCATTTCTTTTCACTAACAGGGTACGTTTTTAAAAACCTTGTGTGTATGTGCAGTCTATTCTATATAACTCGCCATTTTTTTCTGCTATCAAAGTGTAATTTTTTTTTATTTTTTATTATTTATTCAGAAGCTTTAGCAAATGAATCTGGGCATACAAAGAGAATAAAGTTTGTATCCATTATAATTTTTTTTTAACTTTTTTTTTTTTTTAAAGCCGGGCGGGCCCGAAAATTTTTAAAGGCAAGCGGACATGATATGGGGGAGGGAAAGAAGCTTCTCTTATACAAAAAGGAGGGGGTATATCTCGAGTTATTGTGTTCGGTATACACCCGGCATTGAAAAAAACAGTTTTATTTTCAAACGACAAGAATGAAAACAATGAGAAGGGTATCTAAAGAAAAGAATTAAAACAATGCGAAAGAGGGGAGCATTAAAAAAGAAAGGCAAAAAAAAACGGTATTCATAGCTGTAGGACCACGCGCTTGCAAGTCACTGGAGAAATACATTTTTTTTTATTTGTTTATATATTTTTTTTAATTTCATATACTCTAAGGAATTGAAATGAAACTGGGGGAAAACTAACTCGGCATAAAAATTGGGAAAAGACCGAGGGAGGAAAAAAAAAATTAACTTACTTGGAGAAATTGTGGTTTTTGTGTTCATAGTATGAAAATATATGAAACAAAAGATGGGACGCTTTAAAAAGAAGCGGGCGAAAAAAAAATTCCCTCTCTGTGTAGTTTTATTTATTTTTTTTAATTTTAATTTTTACCATCCCCCAGCTCAAGTCGCAGAGAATATAAAAAAAAAAAATCGTGTTCGGCAACTTTCTAAAAAGGCTTTGCAATTATACATGCATATTTTGAAACCGGGGAAGGGGGGCAATGAAAAGACAAAAAAAAATATAAAGGAACAAAAAAAAACAGAAAAAATACTGACTGTCACTTAAAGAATGAGGGTAGGGAAAGAGAATCAGAGTCCGCCTCTGGATGATGATGAAAAAAAAAAATAAAAACTGAGGAAATGTGCGGAAAAAACACTGGGGGCAATAATTAATTTTCATTGCTGGTTTTTATATCCTCTCTTTTCACGAAGCGGATGTTTAGAAAGCCTTAGGAACCCTGAAGTAAATACCGCATTGAAAAGCAAGTGATTAACACTAAGCTCAAATAACTTCTCGTTATATTAAGACAATAAAAGAAGTTTGGCAAGGGGGGGGGGGAGGAATAGAATAAATATTTAATCTTCGGCAATAATAAAAAAAAATGAAGTGGGGAATAATTAGTATTTTGGAAATGTCTTCTCGCTTCTGTGCTGACTAGTTATCGTCGTTGCGATTCTCGTTGCTATAAATTCTGGATTAATCTGCGGATTTTGCCTGTTTTATTGTTTGATTCGCAGATGCGGATAATCCGATGGTCACTCCTCGTTAAGTCTTGCATAGGAAAATATATTTTAACATTACGTGGTACGTATGATGTTGCTTGAGGTATTGGTGGTGACTGAATGGTTCTGAACGTCTATATTTTCAAGGACAGCTGCGATTTTTTTTTTTCGGCTCTGTATTTTTGTAATAAATTAACGCAAAAAAAATACAGACCGTGTTTTTGGTTTTGTGTAATACTGTTAATTTTCTGAAGAGATTATATACATACACATACGCAGTGAAACTTCTCTATGGCGGCCATTAATTGTTCTGAAATAAGGTGGCCATTTGGAAGGGTGGCCGTCGAAAAGAGGGTTCTCTTATAGCATTGGCTCTATGGTGTCTTGAAACAGTTCTGAACAAAATATGGCCTTTTTTTTGGGGGGGGGGGATTCTAGAGAGGTCTTACTGTATGTGTGTGTGTGTGTGTGTGTGTGTGTATATATATATATATATATATATATATATATATATATATATATATATATATATATAAAAGAGAGAGAGAGATTTACATACATACACACACATACAGTTCCGTAACTAGCCATTCCTGTGCCCTGGGAAAGAATTTGCATTTGGGCCCCTTAATTAGGTTAGGGAAAATAATAAACCAAATACAGCATTTTGGGCCCCCCTTCCAAGTGGGCCCTGGGCACTTCCAAGTGCTCCTGCGTAGTTACGGCACTGTGTGTGTATGTATGTATGTGTATATATATATATATATATATATATATAACCATCCAAAATATCTTTTGTATTACTCTTTGATGTCAGAGAGAGATTTCTAGCAGTTTCTTTCAAAGTGTAGGCAACATAACCAATTCGTGTTATATTTGTTACTTTAGCATCAGTATGTCAGATGTTAATTCTGCCATCATCGGTTGCGTTGAAACGGAGCATCCCCATCCACTGCACAACTGCCGAGGAAGTGTATTCAATTGCCTAAATGATTCGTTTAATGATAGATTATGGTTTTCCGAAATTGTTTTTTTAGAGCGGAGAAATAATGGAATCTTCACATTAAGTTTTTTATTTCACCGACATCAAAATACTGTAATTTATAAATGAGTAGATCTTCCAAATAGGGCCTCTTTAACTTTATAACTTTGGACATTAAGGCCCCTATGGTTAGAAACTTGAATGGATATTTGGGGGTAACTATTTCTTTTCTTTATTTAAAAGTAATTCAATAAATGCTGGGCATTAGTGGCGCCAGGGAGAATTCGAGCTGTCTTAATAATCTGAGTAAACTGCGAATACAAATGCTTATGACTTTATTAACCTCAGTTAATCATCTAATTTTTCCAGGCACGTATTAAGCGAAGCTCGCTGTGTTTAAACATTTAAATAGCTTCTTGATTTTATCATACATTAAGTTAGGTGTTTTTAGTCTTTTTCGTGGAGTACTATAATATTTTTCTGTTGTGCCGCCAGACTCGGCTAGGTTTTTGTTAAGCAGTATTAATTTTTTTCTGCCTTTCCATTATAATAAATTTTTATTGCGTGCAAACTCACATTCTCTTATATATATATATATATATATATATATATATATATATATATATATATATATATATATATATATATATATATATATATATATATATATAATGTGTGTGTGTGTGCGTGCGTGTGTATTCTGATGTTCTTATCTTTTGGTAAGATTTACATTTTTGCAAAAGATACTTTAAAATTGTAGTTGGCTGCATTTTGAAAAGAAATGTTTTATGGATATCAAATCCTAAAACATTATTTTGAGTCATGTTATTGTAATAAACCATAAATACTACAGTATACTTAATGTTGATTCGGAATACACTTAAATTATCTGTTATGGCAGTTCTGAGCGACTTGTGTTTGGTATGTGGGTTTCCCATTTCTACGTTAAGAGATTCTGTTAAAAATCTACCTCTTCATTAATTCTAAAATCGAAAAGAGATCATTTTATCGCCAAGTGAAAGCCTGTTTAATTTTACAGGCTATGATAAAAAATATATAAAAATTATTTTATCTATGTCGATTTCACTGGATCACATTAATATTAAACTCTTTTGTACATTTATCACATTAAAAGAAAGTAAGTTATGTGACCTCAGATTTGAACTGCGTAACGAAGTTTTATTTTCTGATTGGGGATCATTCTGACTGAATTAGTGTACAAACTTTTGTTTGTAAAAAAGTTATCTCCGAGTTCATGATTGTGAGTATTGTGCCTTTGACGTTTGATTTTTGAATGCAGCAATTTACGCATCCGAAGCTGTACAGATTCATCTGCCTTGCTTGATAGGCTTTAAAAGATAAGTACCTTCCCACCCCTTGACGTTTAAAAAGATGAGCCATCAATCAACGAAAAGGGGGGGGGGGTTGATGAATTTGATGTTCATCTGTCCTCTTTTGGGGGCTACATGGATTGTGTGCGTTTTGATGTACATGTGGTGTACACTCGTTTTCATTTTTTGGCCTCCACACCTCCTCTATCACCCTTAAACATCTTCTCTCTGGGATGTGTAACGTCGTTAGCATTGGTACATGACATGATTTCTACAATCGTTCGCCAGGTGTTTTGGGTTTGACGTTTATATCGATATGTCTTAAATGCCGGTGACACGTGGCTCCTTCAGTTTTTTTGAAGACGTTTTGAAGGGTCTGAGCAGGTGTCTGTATTCACGGTAAGTCATATTGTTCCCCGCTCAAGACTTGCAAGATAGTTGGATATTATTTTGTCAAGATTCTGATGTAACGCACGTTTTGCTTTTGGGGCTTTGCTGGATCTCTTGCTATTGGTTGTTGTGACTGCTCTTTGATATGAAGATGTTGCGAAAATTCTTTGAGTTGGCGGTACATTTTTTTTTTTTTTTTGTCTCCCTATAATTTCGAATTTGTGGAATAAACATATACAGTATGTACAGAATTAAGAAAAGTTAAATTTTTTTCTCATCTATCACTCTCGTTTACACTTTTTTAATATAGTTTTCCATTTCTCGGGAATGCGCTAGGTGGCGCCATTCATCTAAACCTCTAACCAATCACTTTTTATTTATTTATTTATTATTATTAGGTTGATTTCTTTATTATTCTGAAATTTGTTTAGTTGTAAGAATGACCAACGATAGTATGAAATAACTAGAGTTTAGTGGTTAGAATATCTTAGGCCTTTTTTTCGCCCCCATGTACTGCATAAAGTGTGTTTGTTTAAAAATTAACATAAATTTGTTTTATAGACAGTAAAAAAATCATCCTAATTCTAAACGTATTGCAAATGATTCGAACCTTATCTTCTATGTAGACAGTTTTTAATTACAATTTAAGTATAGTTAAATTTACTTGGTTCAAAAAAAAAAAAAAAAAAAGGATGTGGGGGACGGTTATAGGATCTTTAAAATATTCGTATGGTGTACTTCATTTTAATAGCGAATTTTCAAGAACTATTTTGAAAATACATATATTCTTATATTATTAAAATGTCTTTACAGCTTAAAAGCCAAAATTAGTTAAAATTTCTGGATAAACGAAAATTAATTTTGAATTCGTTCTCTGACCGTATATTTTCATTTGTTTCGACTATCTGTTTCAATGGGGATTTCAAGGCCTTGCGATGTCTTTTAGTTAGACCTGCATCCTATTTAGAAAGTTCCCCCTTGCACCCTCTACTGCAATATTTTACTGAAAGTTCCCTCTACTGCAATATTTTGCAACCGCATGTGTGTTGCTCGAAGACTAAATTCAAATACACATTTGTGTACAAAGTACAAAATAATTCATATTTTAAACGACAAAGATAAATCGTCCCGATTAATAAACTTCGCTTACGAGGACTTCATTCTCTTGCATTTCAATTCATAATTGCAAAAAAAGAAAGCTGTTTTGTTATCTTTCTTACCTTGATACATTCATTCCGGGTAAGCCTCGCTCAAGCATTTTATATCTGCGCGTTATCCCACACACACATGCATGAACATTTGCATACATGATTTTTTTTTTCTTCAAACGAATGCTTGCTTTATTGCAGCGGCCAAAACAGATCCAATCTGTTCTCTTTTTCCCCCCCCCGAATCGTTACACCTCGTACTCACGCGGCCAGTAATACAGCCATAAAAAATGCAGGAGACAGACCGATGTGCCTGTCACAGTGGGCGCTGGGAATATCCTTGCCTGGACGGTTATAGGCATTGATTGGTTGCAATATTTATTAAAATGGAATGTTATGCGGAGGGAAGAGACACCGCCCTCTGAGGTTGAGTACTGGGTTACTGGATATTTCTGTGACCGTGGATTTGTCTTTGGTATAGGGTCCGTACTTTTTCCGTATTTCACCAATATTTCGTACTGAATATTTTTGTCTTCGAGATAAGGGTCAAGGCAAATATTTCGGTTGCGTACTGGGTACATGTGACATATTTAAGGATTTTTACAGTAAAATCATGACTATTTTCTTTTTTAAACTTTTTTTTAATGTTTTTAATTGTTCGTGTAATCAAGTTTCATTCTCACATTACTGTAAAGTTCTATCCTTTCTGTTAACTTGAAAAAAAAGTAAATTTTTTTAGAAATATATAATTTCCTTTTGGAGAGATTTTATTTAATTTTTTTAAAAATAGTCAGATTTTCAGAAATATCCTGAATTTTCAAAATTGTTTTTTGTGTGCCTGTTAATAAGCTGTTTTTGGCTCAATTGTCTTAATTTTAAAAAATGCCATAGTATTTTAAGTTCACTAGTATATCGTTTTTTTAAAAGCAAAAACAAACAAATAGTGTATGCCTAGGTCTTTAAAAAAAACTGAGATAGTTATAATGTGGTCTCTATAATTTCATTTGTAATTTTTACTGTAAGACACTAGTTATGAATCCTGGACTGACTACTTCTAACAATACAAGGTCGCGTGGGAAATGCAATTTGAAATTTAAATCTTGCTTTATAAAGAAAATTTGTAGTTCAATTGTAATTGTTAAAACACAAATGTATGTATATGCACATACATTTTTATAGGAGTTCATTTTTGAGACGTTTTTTTATATCTGAGTGTTTTTCTTTCTTATTAATGCCCACCTCCCACTCCATCCCCACCCACCCCCAAAAAAATTGTCTCATATTTCCGTTTCCTTTGGCACGAAAGCATTTGCTGTAATTCATTGATACATACATATATTTCTAATTTGCAAAAATATGGCACATTTGACTTTGTTAAAGTTATGACTATGTTTTTTAATTCATAGGAATGCAAATAAGTATCTTTTCCCTTCTGCAGTAATTTGTTTTCCAGTAAAACACTTTTTGAAACTTTAAAAGTCAGAAAATATTTTATTTTGTCTCTCCGTTAGGTACAAAATGTTTTTTGTAATAAAACAGTGTTTTCTTTTTTTTTTTTTTTTAAGATTACTATAAAAAAAAAATAGCTCGGTATTTATTTAAAAAAGTTATATTATTTACATGTACTTGTATATTCAATACGCATTAATTGTTACCAGTTCTCAGCATGAAAGGCATGCAAAGAATTGACTTTTTTTAGCCAATAATTAAGTTAATTATACGTAACATCATCGTCTGTTCCGTAGCCCTACGAAATTTGACTGCAGCCTTCTGGAAGGAAGGCTCGATTTTTAGTTGAAAATGGGAATGGAAGTCCTGCTTATGATGAGACCATGTTAAATTTCATTTTCATTTCAAATTATAATATATTGTTATTCTCTCACGCCTTTAGGGTGTTAATTTTTCAAAAATGATTTGTCAGGTGGACAAAATAGAAAAAAATGTACTTTGTGTTTTATCGTGCTAGTGGGAATCTAGCGTATGATAGATTTGATATATGCTTGCATGAAATAATTATAATAATAGTGATCACAGATTCCATAGTTAGGTGAATCATGTTGGTATATTTCGGACAATACCTATCCCAACTTTTTAAAAATAAGGTTTTCCTGATAAGAACTTAAATAATAAGCTGAATATAGTTGAAAGACGAGCCGGGGGGAGGGGGGACTAATTTCATTTAAACATTAGTATGTACTTCAATGGTTATGAAATTTTATTTTTAAGGTCATGAAAAGTTATGAAATTGACTTTCTCAAAAGTAGTAGACACCCCGTACCTGCTACATTAGTTTAAACTGGTTAATTATGGCTTGGATGTATCTTAGTGGTAGCGCTTTGCGCTTTGGATTGGGGGTGCTCGGTTCTAATCCCGACAACGCCATTAAATACCTTCGTGTGGAGGCCGGATGTAGGCACGGTAGATCTGTAAACTGAAAAGCTGTGAAATCAGAGAGGGTGGGAGAAGGTACGAACCCACCAGATGTCGCCCTTGGGAATGCTCGGTCTAAATTTTGGTGGTAGGTATTCTGTCTCGAAAGGCCTTGGTTCCTATGTCGGGCCCTGTGTGTTGCATTGGAAATTGAAACTAGTTGATATGAAATTAACGGTTCAGTGCCGTAATTACATTTCAGTAACCTGAGTATGGTTCATTATATTTAGGCTTCGTTGATCAATGAACAGGAATTTTTCCCTTCGAGATTTCTAAAGTGCACTTAAAATTTCCTCAAAGGAAAATGTAAATAAACACACCTTCCTGCCATCTCTCATTGTCTATGTCAGCATTCTAGTTTTGTCGTAGCCGAAATGATATTGCGGTTTCTTGCGCGATGTTGTAATAGCATAGAGTTACACTATCCGGATTTCCCGTTAGACCGAGTTTTATTTATAAATTTCCTCTTTTTCCCTATTATCCGCGATCCCTTTTTCTTATTAGAGTAATCTGCAATTTTATTAGGCATTTTCCCCTTCGTGTTCATAAAGAGACACCCACCGAAGGAAAGGAGAGAAAAAAAAATGTTTTGCTGATATAATTAAATGCCTGAAGAACTTTTCCGTATCACACCTTCTTAATGGAATGTTAATGTTTTTGATAGCCTCCTTA
The DNA here is from genome assembly GCA_907164885.2 of Dolomedes plantarius. Classification (NCBI taxonomy): domain Eukaryota; kingdom Metazoa; phylum Arthropoda; class Arachnida; order Araneae; family Dolomedidae; genus Dolomedes; species Dolomedes plantarius. The sequence continues at coordinate 28,960,309 of OU015502.1, forward strand.
ATTTATACTTCATCATGCATTAGCTCGGATTTGTTGCTGTTAATAAGATGACGGAAAAAAAAAACTGGTAAAGTAGAGATTTTGCTTTAGCGAGAAACTCCTTCAAGAGGAATCGCACAGTCTTTCCCTTTATATAATGCCTAGTTTTACATTGTGTATTTGAAATTTATGTGTTTAAAGTATTGTGAATTGGATATGTCGCTACGTCGCTAGCGGTAGAATCAAATTTAAGTGTTAAACAAAAGTCAAATGCAAAAAATAAAATAAAGGATTTGGGATGTATGGACTGATGAATTCGGATGAAGATCGGTTATTGCGTGACTTTCTTGCTTTCTCTCTTATATCATTATATTCTGGCTCCAGCCACACTTACCTCCTGACGAGGTTACTGGACATATTACCCCCTCCCCCCCCCAATCTCTTGGCTTTCGTGTGATCCTAATATGATTCTGATTCGGGTAAAAGGCAAGTCCACAAAATTAAGCTTCCCGGACGGTCAGTCCATAAGCAATTGTTTAGCCTGAAGACCAGAAGTTGCGTAGCGAAACCTGCAAATTCAGCCGAGGGTTGATTTCCCTTGTTCGGCGATGTTTCATATGGGTCTGGGTGACTAATGGACAGTACAGATCTGCTGGCCATTTGGGGCAACCCGGGGCCCTCGGGTAAAAGGCAAAATGGTTGGTTGGTTGTCGTGTCCATGGACAGTCAAGCTAGATGACACCGTGGGTGGTCCACACAGCCTCATCTATCTGGATGCAACTGTCCACATAAGGCAAAGTAGTGTGTACATACAATATTTCTAACCTACATTCGCAGTGTATTTGTATCATTATTCCTATATTTTTTGCACGTTTTAGATTTTTATTTATTTATATTTTGTGTGTTATGTATTGTGTTATGATTTAGCAAAGTTATTTTTCGTGTTCGTTTACGCTTTAAAAAATTTCCTTTTTATATAAATTAATGATTGCCTTTTCGCTTTACGCCATTGTGGGTTCCACGGGAATGCTCTACTTTCGGCAGACGGGGCACACCTGTAATGAACCGAGTCTTGGGTTGCGGAAATATGGTTGGGGCGCGTATGGATGTTGACTGATTTATAGAGTGGTACGTTGAGATATGTGCCCGGTTTTGTGTCTATATCGATTTGTTAATATGTACATATTTTTATATGTATGTGTATATATTTACATATACATACACATGCATATATAAACGCGCACATACACATATACGGAAATGCGGTTTTAACCCCCTTCAGGGGCAACAACCTCTACCGTTTGCGCAGGGCAGATTTTTTTTCCCCCGAATTTTTTAACCTAAAGAATCTTAAGAATTTTCCAATTAAAGGTTGCAAAATGATGACACATGAACGAATACATACATGCCTTTTTTCTTTTAATACCCCCCCCCCCCCCCCGAAAATGGTCTAATTAACGTCATGTAAACATTTGTAACTTATTTCAAGATTAAATAAAAAGCGCTTAATTTTTCCAAGCATATCCCTATATGGTGTAAGAAATTTTATTAATTATGTACTCAAAGATCCGTTCCAGACTCCTTTCTGTTTTGCTGATGTGACTAGCAAACGTGGCTCGATCCTTGCTCGAATTACTCCCTCTCGGATGCCCGTTTCCCTTCAGAGCTGTTTCTTCGGGATCCTATTTTAATAAGCTAGCCCCTCCGGTTTCTGTCTAACAATAACCGGCGATGAAGTAATCGTGGACCTGGCGAACACCGTGTTCCAATTTCGGACGTGACTACTCATTAGCCGGTGCCCAGTCCTCTATGATTCGAGGACTCCCTGAGTGATGGATCACTGTCTGAAATAACGGCAATCGCCGATTTGGCAGACTGGGGAAAAAAATTCTTGGATGATTAGGGGTAGAAATGATCGCGATTATGCGAATGCTCGCCGTGTTACTTAATAACCATGTGTATAAATCATGTGTAAGTCTATATCCCCCTACTGTTCGTGTGATGCTAGAGAAGTGTTAGTGATTCTGGAAGACTTACTACTAGTAGTTTCTGTTTTTGTGGGGTTTGGTTTCCCATGAAAAGTTTTTGGTTATATTTCTTGTATGTATGTATGCCAATAATACCCTGCCTTTTACCGAGATTTTTATTTTGCCTCAAATTATGTTTCCGCTTTTCTTAAAGTCCTTAGAAGCTAGTTAGTGTTTTGAAAAAATTTGCAAAACTAAATTGTTGTAATGTAAGGGCTTACTATCCGGAGTAGTTTAGTCATGAAGAGGTTATACACACACATTTATATATATATATATATATATATATATATATATATATATATATATATATATATATATATATATATATATACATACACACACACACACATACATACACACACGCAAAAGACAAGTCACAAAATGAGTTAATCAAATGCTAAAACAAGCTAAACTTCCTCTATAGACTGGAAGTGACTTCTAGAAGAGTTTGTATTTCTTACAAACCTATAAACTTGTTTAAGAATTTGAAATCAATCTCTCTCTCTCTCTCTCTCTCTCTGTGTGTGTGTATACATATATATGTGTGAGAGAGAGATACGTACATATACCCACGCATACCCGAGTATATAATTTATTACTGATCTTAAATAATAATTTCTGTTTATGTTTTTTATATTTAATTTTAGATTTATATTGCATCTCTATATATTCTCTTTTACGTTTATTATAGTAAATTAAAAAAAAAACTTGTTAAAAAAACTTGTTCTTCATTCGGTTCTTCAGCGTTGAAATTTTTTTGGCCCTATTTACCTTTGCGCAATTAATAAATTCCCTTAGAGATAGATGACTGGTAGAAGAATTTGCGTTTCTTAACAAGCATATAAACTTGTTTAAGAATTTTAAAACTGCAAAAATTAGACAATGGAAAAATTATAATAGATATTCTTCATATACACACCCACACACAAGTATATAATGTATTAAAGATCTTAAATAATAATTCTTGTTTATATTTGTTTATATGTAATTTTAGATTTTTATTGTATCTCTATATATTCTCTTTTGCGCTTATTATAGTAAATAAGAAAGCTGCTTGTTAAAAAAAAACTTGTTCTTCATTCGGTTCATCAGCGTTGAAATTTTTTTGGCTGTATTTACCTCTTGCGTAATTAGTAAATTCCCTTAGAGATGGCCCTGCTGGGTACAAATCAGACGTCATGCCTGCTCTCTCACTCTTTCGGTGTCGAGCGAAATTACATAATGCCCTGAGTGGCAAGGCCTCCGTTTCATTCATTTATTTATTTTAAGATTCCGTGTGGGCTCTGCCAGAGATGGCTATCGCGGGGGTTCGTTTCTTCGAATGCAAGCCCGTTCCGTGTCCAGGATTTTAAATCGCGTTCTTAGTCTCTGTGTTTTGCTTTTCGCCGCGATACGTTTTGTTTTAGAATGAGTTCCTTTTCCCTTCTCAGTTGTTAGTAGGATACCCTCGTCTTCTCTATGCCTCCCCCCTCCCTCTACGCTTTTTTATATTCTTTTTAAGGAACAACAATGTATACCGAGTTCACCAATAACTTTACTTATGTCGTCTGATAAGCGGGCCTTGTCTCCTCCAGACAATTTTTTTTTACTCTTTTTTTTATATTATTGAACTGGTGAATGGCAACGAGAAGTCATAAAGCTATTTCATTTATTTATTTTTCTTAGCACTTTTTTCTTTAAATAAGATATGCGCAGGTTACACGTAAGAAAAGGAAATGCTGCAAGATTTTATTTTTTTATTTATTTTTTGAGACGTTATTAAGTCGTCAAAGTTATTAGAGCTTTTCGTTACTAATGTTTTTTCTTTAAAAAAAAAGCCATTCTATCCTGAATGTTGACTGTTTTACAACGGACGGAATGATAAGACTTGATTTACGCCAAGATTTAGCAATACCTTACCAGAGTCTGTGAGTTCCAAGTCTGTCCTATGGTCGTTTGAGGCAAAAGCGGCTGAAAGCTGTAGGTCCCTGTTTAAGGCCGTTGTGTTTAAGCCTACTGTATTCGCTCACCTCAATGTTAGCCTATTGAGAAGTTGTGTCTACTATTTACAGCTACATAAATGATGATCATCCAATAAAAAGGTTATTTTCAGATAGCCTGAACTTTGAAGCTGGATTCATTTTATAAATTTCGTACACCAAAGGAATTTGGGAGCATTGAAAACACACTATACTAGATTTTTCCCCCCGAATAATTTAAATTTTAAAATGTTATTTACATTTTTTAAAAAAACGAAAAATGCCCTAAGGTGTAAAATTTCTTTCTCTGTTACGGAATACATGTTTTTATAAATCGCCATCCTTGGACAATTTTTCTGTATCCAGTAGGGTTAGTACACAGCAACCTTAATTTCCAAATTTTCAAGGGGAGTGAATGTAGATTGGGCAAATAATGATGTATGATCGCAAATAGGATACTGAACGTTCAATTATGTTAAAAAGATTGTCACCATGTTTATGTATATTCTCTTAATTTTTTTAATTTGCTACAAAAATATTTACCGCTGATGATAATGTGAGAGTATATTAATTAATTTGTTTACAAGCCCGAAATTTGAATGAATTATGTTCGTTCCTTCCTTTCATTTTTTATTTCTCAATTATTTTCAATTGTTGCCTTCGTAAACTTTTATTCTTACTCAAAAATAATTTTTTATTTTGTATACATAGAGCCCCTATTTTTTTGTACTCAAGGCCCTGCAAATTTATTAACCGGCTCCTGTGCAGTTAATTCTAAAGACAGACCTCTGCTTTTGAGGCTTGGATGCTTTAACTTGACATGTAGATCGAGATAAAAAATATCTTGTAAAGTTGGCTCGCATAAAATACACCGTGAATGAAATTGCATTGGCAATAGAAAATTTTCGGTTTTATAACCAGCAGAATTGAGTTCTGTTCTGGCTGATTTATCTTATCGCAAAAGTGTAATGTTGCAGAACTGTTAACATTAGCAGGGGTGATGTCCATCTGATAAATGATAGCACCGATCTATGATCAGAAAACATTTAGCTCGTTAGAAAGCTGGTTAATGTTAATGGTGAATAGTTTTGTTAAATAATTGGAAATATAACGTCAAATAATCATGTCTGAATAGAAATGAACTAAAATTCGTATCACCGTGATTATCTTCATCAATTTTTACTGTACCTGGGGGAGTATGCAGAAGAGGGGCCATGGGTTTAGGTTGCTGTGTACTAACCTTAGTGGATTCGCTCACCTCAGTGTTAACCCATGGAGATAATTTGTCTACTATTTAGAGCTATATAAATGCTGATAATCCAATAAAAGTAATATTTTCAGATAACCTGAACTTTTCTGCTCCTTGCAGCTGGATTCATTTTATAAATTTCGTCCATCAAAGGAATTTAGGAGCGTTTAAAACACACTATACCAGATTCCCCCCCCCCCGAATAATTTAAATTTTAAAATATATGCATTTTTTTTAAAACGATAAATACCCCGAGGTTAAAATTTCTTTATTACGGAGTTAAATTTTAAAAAAAATTATTTCAATCCAAGTCGGCAATACTTGGACACATTTTCTCAGGTTAACATTCAGGTGTGCGAATCCAATAAAGTATGTACACAGCAGCCTTAAGCCGTCCTCCGGAAATTTTCGTCAATCATTATCACAATTGTAAAAGGATCTGGGGGTCCTTACACACCCACCAAAAGCCAGAGAAAAAAAAATTCGTAGGTCTACGAATTTTTTCTTCTCTGGCTTTTTTAGTGACCTTCACACTATTTAAAAAAAATACATTGTTCGCTTTATCTAAACACTCTTTTTTTTGGGGGGGGGTGTTGTATTTTGTGTGTTTGTATGTAAAGTGCGGTAAAAAAACCAAAAATAGTTTTCTTATGGTATGTTTTATCCACACTATCATGTCACTAAGAAATACAAGTCTAGACATAGTAGGTACATCAGCCACATTTAAGTTAACCGGCAATGCATTGCTGTTTATTGCCGGTTACAACGTATTGTGCAAGACGCATGTCACAGACTGTGAGAATTCAGCGTTTGGATTATGTGTCGAGAAAGACTTAAGCTGTTCGTCCTGCTCTGTTTAGCAGTGCAGATAAAAGTAACCACGACGTAAACAAACTAACCACCTTTAGAAATGTTTAACGAATTGAAACATTATGTAGGAGTTGTAAGACACATTGTATTCACTGTGACGTCTAATAGGTCAACATCGTCTCATCGTGTAACAACTTAATCTCGCAAACGCTGTTCAAGGTTTTCTGTTACACGAAAACTGAATAAAAATATTACATCTCACCAGTCGGAGAGGATGTTTTTGTGCCAACGTTTGCCTGAATGCCACCATTCATGGTGGCATTCGGTATCCGAGTCTGCGGTTAGGAACCCCGGTGTTGGAATAGCTCTTTGTAGCTGTTCGGAATTTGCTTTAAACTGTAGGTAAATGTGTAATTATCCCTTGTGTCGCAATAGATGGCCTAGCGTCCAAAATCAACCAAATGAACGGAGTTAAGGCTGCTCTGTACTAACCCTATTGCATTCTCTCACCTCAATGTTAACTTATGTAGAAAATGTGCCCCATGACTACCGACTTGGATTGAAATATTTAAAAAAATAAAATTGTGCTCTGTAATAGAGAAAGAAATTTTACACCTCGGGACATTAATCCTTAATCCTTTTTTTCTTTTTTTTTTAATGCAAATATTTTGAAATTTAAATTATTCTGGGGGGGGGATCTGGTGGAGTGTTTTAAACGCTCCTCAATTCCTTTGGTGGACGCAATTTATAAAATTAATCTTGTTGCAAGGTGCTGAAAAGTTCCAAGTTATCTGAAAATACAATATTTATTGGACTATCAGCATTTATGTATCTGTACATAGTAGACATTTTCTCAGTAGGTTAACATTGAGATGAGCGAATCCAATAGTATTAGTACACAGCAGCCTTAAGATTCTTCTTTGATCTTCAGGGTAGGGCATAATATGCCCTCTAAAAGTAGCTAACATGCGTATACTACTGTTAAAAGAAACATGTATTTGCCTTTTTACAGAGATTTAACAAGTTGTGTTCAGAGGAGCCCCTGCGGTTTAACTTGATTGTCAAGCCTCTCCTTACTATTTTACTAAAAGTTTGTGTCGTTTACGTCCTCATCTTTTCAAACGTACTCCCATGTTATCAGGACTCGTTTTATGCGAGCTTCCCTCGTTTTTTTTAATGTAATATTGATAATGAACTGTGCGTGGTTCATAATTTAATCATCGAATTCGTTCATCCGGATAATAGGGTCGTGTACTTGAGCGCCCGGACTTGAATTGGTAAAGGGACGGCCTCGCGTTTCCACCGGTTACCGAGCTGTAGGCACTGCTTTTCCGGCGTGGAGCGGTAACAAATTATTAACGTCCCTGGTCATCTTTTTGATGAGCTAACCCCTTATGGGCAATACGTATATTAAATCTCCGCTTATGTGTGATGTATGCTGCTCTATGAGGGATAATTATGTTGGGATTAATTCCGCGAGTTCTCCATCATGTGAGAGTTATATCTAGAGGTATGTTTCGTATGCTCTCTGAATACTAGTTTCCTCGATACAGGTCTTTGAGTACTTTGTTGCTCTTACTCTAACCTCAGTTTTTACGTTTTAAAATGCAAAAGAATGTTATTTTTCTTATAGACTGTAAAGACTCCTACCTCCTCTCGGATGTTTTTTTCTTGTTACGTCACAGAACTTGGATGCCCTCGCATTAAAGAAAATTCATAAAATTCAGAATCATTCTTTGGAAACTCCAAAGATTCACTATTTTGTCCCCACAAGCCTAATAATGTGTTCATTTAAAAGCTCAGCAGTATATTTTAATTTTTCTTTGTTTTAAATTTTGCAAGGAAAACATTTTTTTAAATTCATTCACTTAATTTTACTCTGGCGGTTATCATTTGGAAATAATATCTGGTACTATTTATTATATAACAATCTTAAGTCAAATAAATAAACAATGTTGCATTACTTACTGTAGATGCACTCATCCATAAAAGCTTATCTGTGATAGGTATGTTAATCCTTGAATAATCTGGTATTTTTGGTGTGTGTGTGTTTTTTTTTTGTCCCCCCCCCCTCCATGTTTGAGCATGTATGAAGTGGAAAATCACTGTTATTGCTATCACATTTTCTTTACATTTTTGTCCCGAAATGTCATAGCTTGGGCCGGCAACTGAATGGAAATATTTAGAATGTTCATCATGCGTGTTAGTCAGGAGATAGCTTTAAAAATCAGTGTTTTTATGATTAAAATGAGAAGTAATCCTGTTTATCCCTCGCTTATGCTGTGAATCTGAGAGAATAACCAAATTTTCAACATTTTAGGATTGCAGTTGTCTAGTTTTCACCTTGTCATATAGGGTAGGTGTTCCAAATATCGCCTACTCCAACTTTTTTTCGACATTTCATCCACTTTTTAGTTTCTGATTAGGCTGGAAACTCAAAGAACATCCCTAAGAACTATTTCCTTTGGGATCCTGAGATCACCAGCTCCAAAACCAGTGCCAGTTTAAGTTAATGTAGCTAAATTGGAAAAATTGAAATTTCCAGTGAACTCCAGAGCGGTTCCTAATATCGCCTACCTCTGTTCCTCTTACCGTCTACCATGCGATATTAGGAGCACCTGTTAAAAGGCGTTGCTAGCAAAGTCTGTGTTTAATGCACTTTCAAATGGTATAGGCAAAATTAGAATTTGGATGTGCCTACCTGGTCATTCACTGGATTCTGATTCTTTGGAGCCAAACTTTATGAAGACAACAGCCAAAACAACTTCAGACGCCATATAGTTTCTGTTGTCATTGATAAGAGCGTTGCCGCTATCGCCTCTGTTAGTACAAACCCAGAACTAAGAAGTTACTGCATTTTCTCATACATAGCGCGAATCATACTTTAGAAACACGAGCAGGCGATATTTGGCACAGGGGCGATATTTGAGTCATCCACCCTAATATAAAGCAAACTGATTTCTATGTTTTTTCTCCTTTTTTTCTTCTTTCTACAGATAGTAGCTGTTCATGTCATGAAGAATTTTTTTTCCTATAATTTTAGGTTTTGCGAGTGGATTTTTACCTAAGAGGATCTTTCTCGAAAATGGTCTTCAGTGTTGACCGAATTCCTTCTCTGTATCAAATTTTCTTATTCCAATTCCGTCTCTATATCTTATTTTTCCTTCTTAAATGTTACATGGAGCATTTCCTGTGTCTTCTCCAAGTTGAAGCCGCTAACAGTACTCTGGGCAACCTGTAATCTTAACCTCCCTTGGCATGTCTCTTTTTCCTATTTACATCACACCACTTATTCAAAGGTGGCATCACCACACAAGAAAGACGGTACTTCCTGCAACGAGAACAACTTCATAACTGTCATACTTTTATCAAACTGTTGTCCGCTCGTGTAAGTGAACACCTTCAGATAGCACCGGTCAGGCGTCTGATATAAGCTGGTCGTGGAGTGAATTTTTATCTTTCTTTAATAACTTGCCGAGGGTTGGAGAGTGTGAATTGCTCAATTCATACCGCTTTGTTGTGAAAGTAAGGGTCAAGAAGCCACCATTTCTCAAGTTGGTCTGTAGTGATTGTTAGGCACTGGCAGTTCCGGCAGTTGCAGTAGAAAGCCCCCCGGATTTTTTTTAAAAGTTCAAAAGGCCATTTTATGATAAAAATGTATTTGAGGACATCCTGATTTTCTGCTACTTGTATATTCAGTAATATATATATATATATATATATATATATATATATATATATATATATATATATATATATATATATATATATATATATATATATATATATATATATATATATATATATATATTGTGATATCTTCAGACTCCGGGTAGCTAAAAAGGTTCAGAGTCAGTCTACTAAATTAAAATACAGTTTTATTAAATTTTAGTCGGAAACTTTTTACACAGGTGTTGATCTATTACACTCTTTACACAGGTGTTGATCTACCTCTAGACATAGAGGGAACTGGCCTTCGTAATAACCAATTGATATCGATGATAAGATGCACGTACAGTCACAGCGGAACTAGAAGGTCGGTACACAGCCTCTAGAGCGTACAGCTCTGAAAATAGATAACGAAGCCTGTAGAGCAGGATGCTCTGAGATAGCTATACTTCAGGATGAAGTATTCGTTGACGAGAGCTTCGAGCGGCTGCTCTGAAAATAAGTCAGGGTCAAGTCGGTCGCTCCAGGACAACGTAGACGATAGGTGCTCTCTAGATGAGAGTCTCGACCAAGTCTGTCCAAAAAACTGGATTTCTTCTGCGGCGTTGGCAACCGTGCTTCCGGTCACGTGACTACACAAGTTTTGGTTGGCTGGCACTATTTTGTGACATCATGTCCGTTGGCTGTGATTCGCCTGACCACGAAGCCATGTGTTCGGTTCCCATGATTCAGCTGATCTGAAAATCATTAGTTCACGTCGAAATAGTCATTAGTTTACGTCCTCCCAGGCCCGGCGGCTAGAAGCAACACCATTCTTTGTGTGCAGACACCTTGACGCTGAAAGATAGAACTGTTCGCTGTTCACCTGCTGTGGGAGGTCCGGCTGTCTGGGTGATTTATTCGGAAGGGTCGTAACAGATTCTTACAATATATATATATATATATATATATATATATATATATATATATATATATATATATATATATATTATAGAACGCAACTTCTTATGTAAAAATATGAAAGAGAAAAAGCCTTATTTTACATTTTTAGGTTAAAATATTAACCCTTCAGCGGGCGCGCTAATTTTTGGAACACTATCAAGCGCGCGTGGTTTAAAGTGCAACGTCTCTTTCAACCTTGATTATTCCTTTTGTAATAAGCTTTTTTTTTTTTTTTTCAAATTGAAAATAATAATTCTGTGCTTTATGACAATATATAAAATGTTTATAATAGTGAGATATATTTATAATTAAAGGCCAAAGAATGCAGAATACAACCGCCTTATATCAAAACTGTGTCCGGTTTATTGGATCTAAGGGCAACTTGCAAGTGGATACCTATTATGTTCAAAAACCTAAAAAAATAATGAGATTGTCCATCTTTGTGATATGCGGGATACCGTGCAATAGCTGCACTTTAATCGAGTACATCAACTCCTGCTTTTGTCGTATTGTAATCCAGTATAATCGTTGGTTTACTACGGTTAAATCACGACTACCAATGAATGGAAAGGAATAAAGGGTCAGAAAATCATACCGGCATAAGAAAGGGTGTAACTATAAGTAGAAACTGCTTAGAGAACATTCAAACCTTACATGTAAAAACAAACCATTCAAAATTACGAAAAATGTTGCACTCTGTACATGGGCGCGACCGCTGAAGGGTTAAAGTAGTTAAGACGGTATGAAATAATTTACATTAAAGTATTGCATTTGTTTGTAATGAGGTGTCCCCTAGTATTTAGTCCCAAATAGGTACCAATGTGCAAAATTGCTTTAAAGTTTTAATTTAAAAAATATAATCCTAGAGTCTTTAATATCCTTATTTATGAACTTTTAGCTCAGCTTTATATTTTTCTTCTTTTAATTTGGGGCTGAAGATTTTCGGACTTAAGGTATTCGTGTCTTTCTTTAAGTGCTGAAATCTCTTTGTTTTGTCATGAAATTAGCGCACCTGCGTTGGGTACGGCGCTCTACGGGATTACGTATATAACATTCTTTGTAGCTGTCATAATTAGAGTATCTTTTATAAATATTGTCTTTCCTATCAAGAAAAAAACTCGTGCTTTTGATTTATACTGAGTTGTGACCATACGATTCCGTTATTGTTAGCTTACTCAAAGTGGCATAATACATGCAGAATGGCCTAATGGGTAAAGACAAGTTCAAATATGTACAACCCCCATGCGTTACAAGCAGCCTCGGATCCAAGTTTCGCCCATGTTCTGGACTCCTCAGCAAGGCATGCCGAGCCTCGGCAGCCGATGAGATGAGTGCACTGAAGCGAAAATAATTCCAAATGCCGAATTCCTCTAAATTTTTACTGCTGACTGCCATCCAGCCCCAAGCTGAAAGAACCATCTTCTATCACGAATTGTGTCGCAAATTTTAGAGGGCTCGAAAATCGGAAAATGAATATAGCTCATCATATCTGGAGTGCTTGAAGATCGGAAAATAGATGGACCCAGAGCCCGATTTAGAAAATTCTTTGACTATAGGCACAACTCGGGATGGTGGCCCCCTAAGACTGATGTGGTCGTAACATTTGCAAAATTGACGCATAAAAAAAAAAATAATCATGAATCATTGTGAAAGTATCATTTTACCAAGAATTGGCTATTTGAAGCGTAGAAGCCTAGAGCATTATCAAATAACAAAAAGCAATACAACATATTAACTTCATCATTGAAATACCAATACAATGCAACCAGAAAAAACTTATTAATCGCTTATATACACTAAGATACATATGATGAACCAATCAAGCAAATTTGAAAGGATATATAAAAAAAACTGCTATTAAAAAAGGTAAAAAAATAATGAATTGTGAATTTTTTTTTATTTTTTTTTTTATTTCTTTCTCTTTTTTTTTGGGGGGGGGGGGGGGGCTACCGGGCCTAATGGAAAATCTGGGCCTGGATGGAGCTCGTCTTATTGATGCTTGAAGATTTCAAAAGGCATGAAGCCTCCAGTGTACTCATCGGCAATGCCTTGCTTAGCTCATAGCAAGATTGAAACCTAGGTCTAAGACTGCCTGGTACGCTGGGAGGTGTATATATTTGCAGTCTACTCAAACTGTCAAGAACTATTACGATGAGCCTGCGGCTGCGCAGATGGACTCCGTAAAACCTCCTCGCCTTCTAAATATCGAAATCCGAGGGCAGTTAATACGTCGAAGACGTTTGATTTGTAGGCACGATACGATTTGCCAGGTGTAAACTTCTACAATTTTAATTACTCCTGCAAAACCGATATCAATACCCAAACCAGCGAAACCGCAAAAGGAGAAGAGAGGGAGAAAAAAAAAATATTGTGCGAGTTTAGGGCGTGGCTCTCGGAGCGTCTATATTCTCCACGCTAATAATCCGTTTTTATATTTTTTTTCTTCTTGTGTGTGTGCCCACTTATTTTATTATTTCATGCCTGAGCGTTTTTGGTATTCCAGGTTATTGCCAGCTACCCTGGTTACTCCACCACTCAAAACTCCAAGTCTCTCACCGTGGGTCCTGGTTGCCATGGCGACCGGTTCCAGTTTAAGCGTAAACAAAAGGTTCGAAATTATGTTTTTTGGTTGGGATATCATTATTGTCGGATGTATTTTTGAGGCCGATATATTTTTTCCTCTCCTTTTAATTCTGTTTTATTGTCGTCTGCGCGCGGCTGGTTAGTTGGGAAATGAAAATTTTTTTGCCCTTTCTGAACCAAAGGCCGCTGTGTCTCTGTTGTACTTGCTTGCTTCTTTGTTGTGGGTATTTTTGGGATATCTCACCGGAGTTCCTATTTTCGTTATTCTGGAAGTACGCGCAATGAGTGTGAAAACTGAATTTGAGTAAAGAAATATTCTTAGATTTCTTTCCTGTTTTGACTCGTTAGTTACTATAAATAAATAATTTGTAAGTATTAAATGCGCTGTTTCATTTACTGCAAGTTTACAATTTTCGCAGAAGGACCACCAGTTACTTTGTATTACAAAGTCAAGACAATCATTAATTTTTGGAGGACTGCATTATTTGAAGACACACACACATACATATACGTATATATACATCTATGTGTGTGTGTGTTTGTTTGTTTGTGTAAAACATATTTAAATTTGTTTAATTACAACGTAATATTTTGTTTGTAAGTTTAAAAACCTGGAATAAATTTTGAATGTAATTGTAATTTTCTGTAAAAATAGATTATATAATATAATATAATAAGATATCTGAATTATAGTTTTGTTGTATTTTACTTCCAAATTACTTTTAAAGCTGCAGTTAAAACGTAATACATATCTTATAATGTCTCGTAAAAAAACCCTATTGGGAAAAATTATTCGTATAGAATGTGAACATGCAATTATACTCGTGTATTTTCTTTATCTGTTTGTGAACACTAATAAAGTCCTCTGTGGGAATTATTTTAAATTTAAAATTGGATTTGGGAAATTTTAATGCTATTAGGGGAGTGATAGCAGGGGTTATCCACATGTTGATTGCGGATGATTTTTCGGTTGACTGAACCTACATTGAAATACTTGTCTCGCATCTATGCTATAGAACATACCGGTAGACACTATGAGTTCTTATTCATAGTTAAAATATGTAAACATAAACAGCTCCTCATAAGAAGGTTGGAAGTTACTAGCGAAGGAGAATTAAAAAATATATTATCGTTTAGAAGAAAAAAAATTGCTCTTATTAAGGCATCGAAAAATTTTATTGGAAAATTGAAAGTACTCAGCGATTATTTGCATGATAAAATTAGTCGAATGAAATGTTTGCCTGGATAAATTGGTACAAAACAGAAACCTGTTTTTTTTTTTTTACATGTCTAAATGTTACATCAATCTGATATTGTGCTAATATAAGAAATATTGAAAATTGATTTCCTCACCCCTACCCCACCCTAATCCTCGATCGCAAGGTTATTTTAGGGAATTCTTTTCGATTGTAGTTGTTGACAAATCAGCTTCCTCAGTAGACGGTATAATAATTTACCGTATATATTATCTGCAAACTATGTTTAATGGTTAATCAATGCATTATCATCCTTATGGATTTGTCTTAAAAACAGTATTTTTTTTTAAATATTTATTTTCTAAGGTAACTTGAAAAGATGGCTGATAATTTTATGTTTATTATTCTATCTGATGTCATCTGGTTCTATTGGTGTCCTCTCCTGATGTATACGAATGCATTAAGATAAAGTTGCTTCTACACAAGCATTCTTGTGATTATTTATATATAATAAATAATAGAAATCCCTTAGTGATTATTTCTTTCATGTCTCCGTTAACCGAGAAATACTATATTACAGCTTTTTAGAAGAAGATTATTTTCTAAAGCCTCAAAAACTATTTATTCTTTAATCCGCTTTGTAATCTTTAAGAGATGTTGGGGAAATAATACAGAAATAAAATAATAATAAAAATACCCGCGCCTTTTTATTCCCCCCCCCCCTCCCCGCTCCCCCAAACAAAAATTATCCGATTTACTTGATTAGGATTTCTCACGAAAGTGGCTCCGGCCCTTTCCGTGACGAAAAATATAAGAAAATAGATCGATTTGTCGGATCTCTGCCGGGGCTTATGTTTTCTCTGCCACGGTATCATTCCCGCCTTTATTGGAGCACGGAAAAAGGGGGTTCTGGCTTTATCCAGTCACATCGAATAGCGTCCGAATGTGTCTGTGGGAGGTGTGAACCCGAGTATGCAGAGGCCCGGGGATTATGTCATTTTTATAATAACACAGAACGTTCGTTATTGATTTATTTGCAGTCATTTATTGTTTTGCATAATGATTGTGGATAATTCAGAGATAGATTCATATTAATGAAAGGAAATTTTTTGATCAAACCTAAGTAATACAAAAGTATGTAAAAAAAATTTGGGGTTGAAGCGGGGACCGTGAGGGAGGGTCACGTGGTCAGGATCACTGACCTCACCCCCGCGTCCGCTGGTCATAGCGTCACCCCAAGTATTCTCCTGCAGTCTTTGTCTTGTGGAGATATGCGAATTGTCGCGAAGAATAATCTCTCCGTGTTGAGATTTTGTAAGCACATCTTGGTGCTATATTTCTAACGCCGTATCATGCCCACGGCAACTTTCTGTACATATCTGTATCTATTGTACTTTAGGACTATTTAATAAAACTTTTGAGTTACCAAGAATTTGTCTTCATGCCTTGTGCAATTTTCCTAAGTGTAGTATTTCACATCATCTTTTTTAAAGTATGCTTTTACTGTTGGGAAGTATAAAAGTATCTTCAACTGATATTTATTCATTCGCAAAGTGTCTCTGGGTGTTGCTGTTGTGGCTAATTTCCTTGATCTAAATATGACTTAGGCAGTGTTGAAGAAGTCGAGGTACCCAGGTGTTGTTGTGGCTTATCCTCTTGGCCTAGGTTATAACGTAGACAACGTTGAATAAGTCGAAAAACTTATCCAGGTCCGTACTGACACCAAAGTGTTTTGTAATGAGGAGTTGCTGCAGTTGAGGAGCAAGGGTAATTTGATAAGTTTTTGAGTCGAAAGACACGTGACTCTTTTTCCCACAAAAATCGCGTGTCTTGTATGCCCTCTTTTTAGTCTTTTCCGATCAGTCTGATGCAGTCGTTTGTGCTGCTTTTAAACTGTAATGACAGTCCACCTCGGTTTGAAAAACACCAGGGGGATATGTCCATGTCATTGACCAGATACATGCTTATTTACCATACATGGATTACCAATGGATTGTTAGGCACCTACTCTAGAAGTTCCAATTATAGCCCTTCACTAGATTCTTCATAATGTTTTATTTTGATGAAATATTTTTTTAGTGCTTGTTTTGAATTCCTTCGTGCAATCGAGCGATGCAAATATTGAATGTGGTGCTGCAGCGAATCTGTGAAATAACCAACACTAGTATGTAAATTACTACATTTCTTGTTTTAATAGAGCTGATAAAGTCGATGTAGGCTCGTAATTTTCTCTCTAGACAAATACCGATCCACAAAATAAGAACGCTCTAGGAACACGTACATTTAAAATTATGATATTCGACGTAAAAGCTGCATTTGCGAAACCCATCCTCTTTTAAATTCTTGTATTTCTGGATTTAATTTCACCGTTTTCGTTTGTTGATAGTCCGTTTTCTAAAGTGGGCTGTTGTCCTTTAAAAGCCTCCTGTATAACGATGAGGGTCGCGGAGACCACGTCCCGTATCCCCTGCCGTAAATCAGGTCGTAAACGTTACTGCTGAAGAACACAAAATCTACCTTTCCTTCCAGACACTAGTTCTTTTCGAAAGTCCACGCACATCCCGACATACTGTCTTTGAAAAAGCAAACACCCTCGTCAAGCTGAAACTACTACTGGAAGAAGAGAAGAGCTTCCTGCCGTATGAGGTGGTTACATATTCGTACTAAGGGCCGTACAAAGCTCTCGCTTCCATTTAGCGTTCGAAATACATTTTGAAAAAGAAGTACGCAGACAGAGAGAGAGAGAGTTGGCAAAGAAGAAAAGAAAAATGTTAAAAAAGAAGAGCAAATCCCGGGCCATAATGTAAACAACGAGGAGGCCTCCCGAAAAGCTAAGAGAATAGCCTGTCAGGAGATAAACACGGGCAGAGAGTGCTCTACACACATAAACTGCGCTGTTAGGGTTTACACTGGAATAAGAAGAATGGGTGTATATCCAGATAATGGTGTTTGGTTCGGAAAAAATCTCTACTGGTATCTGTTTTTTTCTGTTGCGGCCGTTAGGAGGGGGGGAAGGGGGAAGGTAGACGCCCACATGTGTTATTCGTACGTCGCCACTTCGTTCTTTTTCGATGGAGTTGGGGACAGGGCAAGGATGGAAGGGAAGTTCGCGTACTGTCACTCTGATTCACTTTTACTCCATGAGAAATTATTCCTGAGGGTAGTGTTTCCATTGAGGTGTTGTGGAATAGAAAATAGTAATTAATATATGTATATATATATATAGTGCTCGATTTCTAGAAATAGAGGTGCCGGAACTGTAGTCTTCCGGGGTGTGTGGGGGTATTCAAAATTATATACATATATCTAAAAGGTACCACTCACTAGCAATCGATTAATAAATATTGATTAAATAAATATATATATAAATATACACGCACACACACACAATGGGATCTCTATCTGTCGTTTTCCAAGGGACTCATTGAACTGAACGATAAATGGGGGAACATAACGAAGCAATGTGATCGTCGGGACTGGGTCACATAAACGACACATACGGGAAAACGATGATTCGGGAAATGATCGATCGAGATTCCACTATACACACACACACACATACACACGCGCTCGCACAGTGAAACTTCTCTATGGCGTCCAGTCATGGTTCCGAAAAAAAAGTGGCCGTTCAGAGGGGTGGCCATCGAAAAGAGGTTTCATTCATAACAGTGGCTTTACGGAATCTTGAATCTGTTCGGAACGAAAATATGACAGGCTGTAATTAATCATATATATGTGTGTGTGTGTGTAAGTGTAAGTAAAATGTACATATATATATTTATATATATATATATAAATATACACACGCGCGTGTATGTGTGTGTGTGCTAACCTAGAAGCTATGGGGGAATATTAACTACCTCGAAACTTATTAATTGCAACTTTTTCAATATTGGTATTTCATTATGCATCGAATATGAATCAAGTATTGTAATAAATCATTAACTTGAAAATTCATGGACTAATTTACTCGTAGAGTTGTTCAGAATATCATCAGCTGTCTACCCTAAAAAAAAATCGAAAATAGCCTGAAAATGTCCTTTAAAAAAGCCTTAATATTTTGTTACAGATGGGAACACTGCATTATGTTATGTGTGTCAAACTTGCCTCGTATAGTGGAACAATATTGATAAAGCGTTGTGACCAAATCTATGAATGTAAAATGTGTTATTTTGTAGTAATTTAAATTTACAAACGTCTTACTTATGTTTGAGGTACATTTAAAACACTTATGCAAAATATAAAGATTAAAGACCTTTTTTTTTGGGGGGGGGGGGAGAGGGATAAGTTTGTAGAAAAATCGAAAAATGCTTTGATTTTATTAAGTTTTGGTAAGTTATTGCTATGTTTTTACCCTCAAATGTTAAGCATTGTACATAAATATTGAAACTCGAAATGGGTAAAAACTTTTAATTTGCCTTTCAGCTAATAAATTCAGACCCTGGGGTCCGCGCGGTCTTGGGAAATGCAACCTTAAAAATAACTAATAACTTCGATAACAATGTTTTCGATTTTTACCGGAAAAATATTTGCATATGAAATTGAAAGTAAACCATTACTAATAAATCTAAATTTATTGAATAATTAATACATTTATATCATAAGCGTTCAGTACATCGCCAGGAATGTGGTACATTCAATGTGCACTTACTGATAATTTTTCCCTATTTACATAAGTCTGTTAGTATACGAATTCGTGACCAGTATACCCTGTGAAAGCACATTTCCCATATCCGTTTAATGTATGCATTAAACATCATGACTCCTGCAGAGTAGCACGACGGTAGGGATAAAAATAAAGTGAAAATATGAAATAAACTTCTAAAGCGAAGTGAAGGGAAAATACCCATCCTCTCTCTTTCTCTCTCTCCTCGTCTTTTATCCCCCCCCCCCCTCTCGCCTAGCTCTCTATCGATATCTTTCTTGAATCGCGTGTGTTAGAGTACAGAGTATCGCGTGTTACCGACGATGAAAATTTGAGGCAAATTGGCTCCATTTTGCTCTCTCGGATGCCCCACGGGGTCGAAGCGCAATATTGCCCCGGCTTCTGAGAGTCTCTGCCCCACTATCTCTTTTTCGGAAAAGGCGTTTTTCGCTGTGCTCGGTTTTTATTTTGATCCGGAATTTTTTCTTTTCTCTCTTTCTTTTTTTTTTATTTTATTATTTCGACGGAAAGCATTCAGGAATTTATTTAGATGAATATTTAGCGAGTTCTCCGTTTCGTATCGGGTAATTACCTGATCGCTCTTGTTTCGTCGGTTTGACGTATCTCGTCGAATATTTCATTTTTTTAATTTTTTTTATTTTGGAAAATGAACAGACTCCATGCCAAATTTTTATATTATTTATTTACATATTTATTTATTGCGTATAGGTGATATCCTTTAACATAACAGGCTTAAGTTCTGAATTTTACCCCATTCGTGGTTAAAATATCCCCGTAATTTTAACCTCAAAGATAAGATTTGGCATAAAATGGTTACAATTAGGGCCTATTCACACAGAATCCGTTAGTGTTACTCGTATTGATATATTTTAAACCAATCACAGACCTCAACGATTACGTGACTAATCGTTTGGAGGTTTGTATTGGTTCAGTATATTTCATTTCGAGTAATGCTGACGGATTCCATGTGAACAGGCCTTTATTGAAGCATTTGTTTTTAGCTTCTTGGAATTCGGGTATTTCATGCACCACGTAATGTTTTCCTTAGGTTGGAATAAAAATATAGTTGAGACATCATGTCGCATAGTTTCTCGGGAAAGCTTCGCTGTAGAGGAAACTAGTAATGTTGAAATTATCTGAAATAATCTGCTGAATGAGTCTTTATTTATTTTACCTATGTTTCTTTTGAAATTGCTCTTTGTTGTATAAAGGAAACCTCAGGCTAAAGCTTGTTAGTGTAATTGTCACTTATTTTATCTTGCACGCTTGTTTGTGCATTAAAGAAGTGGATAAAGTTTTTTATCGTAGTATTTATAAATAAATTTATAGTAGCTTAATAGATTTATTATATATCGATACACACCCATGACATGATGGAAATATATCTGTGTGTGTGTATGTATATATATATATATATATATATATATATATGTGTGTGTGTGTGTGTGTGTGTGTGTGTATACGCATGCACACACACAGATATATTTCCTGGGTGTGTATCGATAAATAATAAATCTATTAAGCTTCTATAAATTTATATATATATATATATATATATATATATATATGTGTGTGTGTGTGTATTATGGTATGGTAATTCTCATATAAAACATAATTTGTAGCTCAGAGATATTAAGATATCCGTGTGTCTGTCATGAAACTGACAAATGAAACTGTTTTAAATCTTTTCGACACGTTGATTGAAGAAACAGGAAGTATATCCCTTAATGATTTAAGTTTGTATTTCTTACTTATAAATGTTTTGGAAACGGCACTAGCTGGAAATCATTCTAACTAGCTATTTATCGAAGGGGGAAATAAATCACATAAAATAGTTTAGTTTAGTTGCTGTTGTAATTCAATCCCTCCCATATAAGTAAATAAAAAATATAAACAATCCTTGTGTTTAACTTTTCTGTGTATCTTATCGTAACTGATCTCTGTTGATTGTTTTCCTTGTCTTCGTTTCTCTAAAATACACATTCTTGGAACCCCACCTGCAGTACGTACCTGGTCCACATACCAGAGTGGTAAATTACGACTGGCATTTCGAAAAAAAAATATACACGAAACACACAAAGTCAGGGAAAAACAGTTACATTTTCAACATTCCGGCTTCCCCGCTCTGTCGGAGAAGAAATAAATTATAATAAAAAAAAATAAATAAAACCTTCTTGGAATTCTCGATCCCTCAACACCACTCGCAAGCGTCCCCCCTTCGATATTTTCCTTAACATTTGACCCCTGGGCTGATGGAAAGACGGCGGAATCGTTTGGTGGAGGATATATCTTCTGCAGCAGGAGTGAAATACTCGGAACGAGGAACCGGGAGGGTGGGGGGCAGAGAGGGGGGGGAAGGTCAAGTTCTTAAGAAGAAAACAAAACTGTAGGTGTTGGTTATTTGAGTGATGCCTATTTAAGATGCATGTATACCTTAAAATTTTCAGCCTCTAGTTCTGGATATATATTGAGGGGCAAAGTATTTGTAATAAACAGATGAATAAGAAATAAAGAATATTTATATAAATTATATAAATATTCATTTATGTAAATTTATATAAATTTAATAATTCGCATAATATCATTTGTACCGTAATATGTATTATAGTTAGGGGTAAATAAATTTCGCATAAAAAATATCCGAATTTCGCAAAAAAATTTTACAATGTATAAAATTTCGCATTTTTTTTTTTTTTTAAAATCGCAATTTTACTTACTTGGTCACATAAGTATCAAAATTCTTAGTTAAAAACTAACAATGTAGTTGTCTCAACATTCTCTTCCTTAAGTCTTTAGCAATAAGTAATAAGCAAATTTCGAGAGCGAGATCTCTGTTAAATACCGTGAATGGTCTTAGATAAGCAATTATGTTAATAAATTATTATTACAGTCGAACCCTGTTATAGCGAACTCTGTATATAACGAACGAAAATTTTGGTTCCGCCGTTTTACTATTGTGCGTAATATAATTAGTATTGTTTAATTTAATCGATTTCAGTCGATTTAATTCATTAATGATCATTTTTAATAGATTTTGTCATTTTTTAATACATCATTGTTGAATACACATTGCAACTAATGAGTTATACATTTTGTGAAGAATTTTTCTTAACGATTCGGATGTAGCGAACCATCGGATAAAGCGAACAAAACCTTTGGTCCCTTGAAGTTCGTTATAACGGGTTCGACTGTATTATTACCTAATTCCGCACAAAAAGCCGTTTAACACACAGTTTTCACCGAAAAGTTGTAGAAAAATAATTCTCATTTATTCGCATTTATTTCGTAAATACGAAAATTACGGATCCCTAATTATAGTATCTTGGGTAATTATTGTTTGAGGGGACTCACTACGCTGAAATTTTTAAAACATTCGATTTTTTAAAAAAAATATATGTTAAATTCTGATCATTTCTGAACAAAATAAACCAAACCGCATTAAAATATTCTGCTTAGTTCTGGAGATATTGATATTCTAAATATTTAATTACTAATCAAGTTTATGGTAAGAAAAATTTTAAACTCATTTTACTCAAAATGTAATTTTGCATCATTCCGCAACTGATATCTCAAAAACTATGAGACATAATTCTATGAAATTGTTATCACTGCATAATCATGTTATTTTATTGCGACTGAACTAGAATTATTGCAATGACTGCATTTTTTGTTATTTTTTCAGGGATAAATTAATGCAAAAACTTAAGGAAATTTGAAGTATATTTTGAGCAATTTTAAAAAAATTTAAAACAAATTTTAAAGTTGAATGTTTTATGTTTAATTGTATTTTGAATTGTTTATTTTAAATATAAAAGAGGAATTATACATTTGAGTGTCAAATTAATTTCCTAAAGCATTCCTATACCTAAAGCATTTAAAAAAAAATTTTTTTTAATTTATTTGGAGAGTTGAAAATTTGTTTATTAAAATAAATATATCAATTTATCATATACATAAAATTTGGAAAAATTGGGAGTAAATTGAAATAGTTACAAAGAGTCAAAAAGGATGAAAATATGCCTTATTTCCTCGACTCAAGAGTCGTGAGTCCCCTTAAGCATGCTAACGGAATGTTGATATTATGTTGGCCCATGCCAGAAGATTTTAAACATTTTTTTTTAAACACTGTTTGTAATGCACGTGGGTTAAATGGATAAATTTCTTTTCGTTCTAGACCGGTAACATTTTAAAAAAAATTGGAATGGGAATGAAACGGTAGGAAATGTGATGGAGAGTAAAATTTATTTTGATTGGGGGGGGGGGGGTTATACAGTGCCCCTTTAAAAATAGAAACAAACAACGGATCCTTACGAAAGTCGCCCCCTCCCCCCCATAAATCAAACATATAGATTTTATTGATATTTGACACTTTTAAAATCAAATTTCCGTTACTCCGAATACAGTAAACGAATAATCGAATAATTAGATTAGTTCGGTTAAGGAATAATATGGATATTACAATAACATTCTATTATTCCTATTATTATCTACAATTTTTCCCATACTTATGAGACTAACACTTGTGTATGGTTAAAAAAAAAACAATTTGACTCGAACATAATACCATTTAAAATCTAGTTGATTTAGATTTCGTGCTCGAAATTTGTGTTTGGCTCTGTCTATATTTTTTCTTTTAAGATTACTCTTGCGCCATAAAAACCCGATCAACCAAAACTGAGACATGTATCTCACTTCTGCCGTATTACCAGAATTGTAAATCTAGACGTCTCATTCTATAAGAGGCATCGATTCCGGAATGATCTCAATTTTAATCAATGGCCTCTGTGAATAAGCAAATAGCTTTTCCAATTTTTATTTATTTTTGCCAGCCCCTCACTTAGTGCTCCGGCATTTGCGAGGGACCGACAGTAAAGAAATGTTTTCGGAGTGCGAGAAAAAAGAAACGGTGTCGCCCCAAGTTGAATATTTAACGAAAAAACAATGGGTCTCCTTATCTCTCTCTCCCTGTTTTCTAACGACGATGCCGGTTCTTCAGGAGTTACAGAGAGAAAAGGTCCGCTGATTTTATGGAATTTAGTAGCGCTAATAACGAAATTTGAGCTCTTTTTGGAACGAGTTTTCGGGGAAAATGAAATTCCTTCGCTGGCAGGGATAACAAAAGGCATCCTCCCCCCCCAGTATCGCTGATTTTAGCAAAGTCCCTTTCAATTTGTCTCTATTTGCAAAGGTTCTGTGTCGGCCCCATTAATATGCATCGTGTTCAAAATTTGATTAAGAATGTCAAAAGCTTTTTCTGTTCTTTCTCTTTCTGTCTCTTGTTCTCCACCACCCCCTCGGAATTCCTGTTTTCTTCTTCTTCTTCCCCCTCTTTTCGAGCCGGGGGAAGGGAGAAAAAAAGAAGAGAAGAAATTGATTTTGCTTTTAAAGAAAAGTTCTGGTAGTGGAAATTAAACGTAAATATCTTTGTGCCGACCGGTTCCATTTGCGAAATTGCGTTCCACTGGCAGGCAAGGGGTGAGGGACGCTCCAAGTTCCCTCTTTTGCGAATATGTATATAATGATGTGCATTAGCTAATTATGGCTTCGATGGCCACGTGCTCCCTTTAGATCTTCTTGTCTGTGGAGCACTCACTCACTGCTGGATTCATTTTCTCGACTTTGAGTTGCGTGTTTTTGCGTTGCCCGGATGGAAACATGCAATATTTGTATACCCACGCGGTACATTCAATGATTGCTTATTATTTCTGTTTATTTACTAGTTGTACTTCTGCGGGTTTAGCGCCAGAGTCATTTGTAGGTTGCAGAGACGGTTTTAGAGCAGTGGACCAGAGTGAATTTCCTAGTAACTGAAAAGAAACGTGTTAGTGACATAACACAATTGTGAAATTCACTCCACGTTTGCTGCTCAACTTAGGAATAGTAGTTAAAATAATCTAAATATCTCGAACAGGCTCTTGAAAATTTCAATTAACAAGTGCCTGCATGCAGTCTGAGAATGCTAACGTCTAAAATCAAATTTCCCTTAACTAGTATAGAAGAGACGTTTACAGCGGGTTTGGGCAAATAACGGCCCGCTACAGATTTTTTTTGTGGCCCGTCAAGACACCCAGAAAAATCCGGACAGCCAGAAAAACTGCCAATATTTTATTTAATTTATATTTATTGATTTTTATGATACAATTTGTACCTTTTTCTGAAATGCGAAGTTAACTAATAAATACAATAATTTTAAAAGGTGCGGCCCTCCGCCAACCCCCGCTTACACAAAGTGGCCCCCGGGCCAAAACATTTACCCTCCCCCGGTTTATATTTTAATCGGATTTTTAAAGCAGTTCTCTACTTTCACGCGATGTTTTTTGCTCGATAATTGGTTATACCAAATAAATCTGTTCTGATGTTTATTTTTTAATTAACAATATATTTCTAATGTTTATTCTTTAATGTTTTACTCTGCTGATAGATGTTTACGTCAAAAATCAAATTTTCCTTAAACTAATATAGAGAATATGTTTGAAGAATATTTTTTAATTAGTTTTTAAAGCAGATTTCCACTCTCACATCATGTTAACTTTCTACTTTTGTTATTGTTATGCCGAATAAATCTTCCTTAATGTGCATTATTTTATCGACAGTACTTTTCTAATGTTTATTGTTACACTGTGCTGGATTTTTACCTAAAAAATCAAATTTCTCTTTACAAGCATGGAGGGTATGTTTACAGAATATTTTAAAAACCTGTTTTTGAAGCTGATATCCTCAATGATAGCTTTGTATTTTTATTGCGGGTAATGGTTTATAAATATGTCGTAATGATGTTTATTGATCAAAATTATAATTTCCATGTTCTTAATTTTATTCTCTTCTCTTTTCAGGTAAGCTCGATATTCTTGTTTAACACATTTTGGTAAGCAACTTATTTTGTGTCTCATTCTTCCTTTTGACCACTTTAGTGGATTTTGAAAACACCTAGATTGAGATAGTTGGTCTCTTCTGACTGCACGTGTCTCAAAATTTATATTGTGCACCCTATTTGTTGATCATAGAAGGTTTCAAATTATTGAAATTATTTCTGGAGGTTTAAGTTTTTTGTTTTTGTTTTTGTTCCAAGATTTGAGTGAAACGGGTTTATACACACATTGGAAGTCGATGGAAAGAAATTGCAAAATGAAAAAAAATATACAGACATAACATTCCGATATATATATATATATATATATATATATATATATATATATATATATATATATATATATATATATATATATATATATATATATATGCTGGGTGGTTATTTGGGTTAATTTACTTAGTGGGTTCCAAAGAGACAACTATTATACACTGAAAGTAAAGGTTACATTATTGTTAAGTTTTGCTACACAACTAATTAATTTCTATATAAAATGATTAAAGAATTATACGTCAGTTCATCGAAAAATTTATTTTCCTACTGATTAAAGGAGCTGTTCTTTTCAACTAGATTGTATACTGCTACTATTCATATTTCTTGAAAAGTACATCATCTTGTATTAACACACTTTGGCCTAAATCTGTATGTACACACACACGTATGTGTATGTATATATATATATATATATATATATATATATATATATATATATATATATATATATATAATATAATATAATAGATCTGTATGTAAAGGAAAGCATATTTGTATGGTAAGGAAAAATAGGTTATTAAAATTTTCAGTGGTGTTTCAAAGTCTACTGTAATATTGTGTATAGTTTTAATTTTAATCACTGAAAAAATTATTAAGTCATTTTGGGAATGAAATGAGCAAAATTTAGTAAATTGAACAGATGGTGGAAAAACGGTAATAGTTTATGAACTTTCATGTTTTATGAACCGAAATTTAAGTTTTCCTTTAATAATTTTTTAATTTGCGGTCATTACAACTAACACACGCCACTGGTATTTCTAATGCTCTTTTTTTAATATAGTTATTTTATTTTAACTTCACGATATTCTTTTTGTTCTTATGTACGTCAATACGAAAGGTAGCTCTATTGGTCGCACGCACTTTTCCGATTTTGCAGTTTGGCTCTTAATATTTTTTGTTATTTTTTTGTAACTTTGTTATACACTATGCAGTTTTTTTTTTTAATATACATTTCTGTAACTAATTATTTGCTACAACAACCTGTGTACGGCTCAACAAGTAACTGCAAAACTAGCACCTGGATTATTCCTTTAACCGGGAATTAAATGCATCATCTCGCGTGAAGTACATGCATATTTTTTTTTAATAGTTACGCTTTTTATTTATTTTTTCTTGGCAACGGTTCTGTTCATTTATAATTATTAGCATTGGTTTCGGACGAAAGCAAAAATGCGCGTAATCCCAAACAAGCCTTCAGTTTATTTCGCACTTCACTGAGGGAAAAAAAAAATATATATATATAAATTAATAAATAATAATAAAAAGTGTGTCGGGGGGTAGGTGTGGAATACGTCCCCCTTCTCTTCCCCCGAGACATCTGAGGAAGAAAAAATGAAGACATCATTAGTCGGAAAAATAATAATAACAATAATGATTTGAGAGAGAGGAGACCGGGGCTTACGGCTCATTAGTTGCGTCATTAGGTGCTGGGGCTTAGTCGCTAGTCTCAGTTCTAGCTATTAATTTCAATCAGGGCTCATTAGATGGGATAACAGGACGTATATATCGGATATGCAGCTCCTTTTTAGTCATCGCGTTTGAAATAATAAATAATGGACGTCACAGAGATATAGCCTCGCGCGCAGCGTGCACACACAAAAAGCGAAGAGGCTGCAAAAGAAGAAAATTAGGAAGCAGAAAAAAAGCATAGCTGTGTGATGTAAATTATGCCCTTATTATAGGAGCATCTCTGCCGTAAATTTTGAGGAGCACAAAAAAATAAATAAGGTGTTAGGTGAACTTGTCGATGTGTTATTATTTTTTTTATTTATATACTTTTTTTGTGTGTGCGATTTTTGGGAGGAATGCATCTTTAATCGGAACGTCCTATTTATGTAATTTTTTTCCTCCCCCCCCCTGTTTCTGGTCTGGTTTATTATTTTATTTCATAAGCGCAAATGGTGCGGACGTAAAAAGTGATTCCCTGCCAATTTGAAGGCTCCTAAATCTTTCGCCCTGGAATTGTAGATACTGGATATGCCCCGGGTTTGGTGTCTCCATCAGGATTGAAGGATTGACCTTTCACGTGTTAGAGAGGATTGCATCGTTGGGTTTGATTTAGCGGTAAATTTAGCAGTTAAGGGTGATTCAGCGTGACGCCTTTATATAGATTTTTTTCTTCTCTCCTTCGTCATTATTGCATGAAATTTTTTAAAAAACAATTTAAGGCTGCTGAGGGTATAATTTTGCAGAAATAAGGGCGCTGTCACTTATATTAATGTAAAGTATTTATGTTCGAAAAAAGCTGATTTGTAGCCTGTAAGAACGGCTGTTACCTAGCAAATGCGCATTAAATATGCTACGTTTGCCGGTCGCTTGGGAGGTATTCATTTTTGCCCTTAATGAAAAGGTGTCAGCCAGCGGAACAGATAAAAAAAAAAAAAAAAAACAGTATGTAATTTTTATTATTTTAAAATTTGATGTGCTTTCAAGGTTTATTAGTGTAGATCACCTGCATCGTATAGTGGTTAGCATCTCAGGCTTCCGGAAAGTGGGCTCGGGTTTCGATTCCCGGTTAAGGAATGAATTAGGCTGCCACCGCATAGGGAGCGGTGTTAGCTCATTTATAGGGTTCTTCCATCATAAAGTAGACTTCGAATACGCGGTGTGGATGGGTGCATGCTCTCAGGAGAAAGTACCTGCCACCAACGGCGGCTCCAGTAGGGGCAAATCCCCCCCCCCCCCCAAACAAAAAAACAGCCAGCTTATTTTTTCTTTTTTTTTTTCATAGCCTAAAATTATATAATCATAGACCTAATACTAAATGAGTTTAAATTTAAAATGAAAGGATGTTTATTTCATATATATATATATATATATATATATATATATATATATATATATATATATATATATATATATATACATACACACACACACACACACACACAGTCGAACCTCCATATATCGAACTTCCCCATATCGAAATTTTCTATACATCGAACTCTTAGCAAATCTCCATGTTCATTACATAGAAAAATTGTTTCTATACATAAAAAAAAATCTCTATATATCGAAATTTTTTTCAAGACTAATTGGGAGATTTTATTCCACTTTAGAATAAAATCTCCCAATTTTTGGCATTTGAAACAATACGACGTGGATTTCAATTCGCGGAAAATGTCCCTTATGAAGTTTTTAGTGGACTGAATAAATACGAACATTTCTTTGAACTTTCTGCAAAACTGGCTGTTCAGCAATATATTCGTAGTTTTTTTTAAAAGAATGTAACTGTGATCATTGTAACCACTGTCTGCATTATTATTATTTTTTTTTTTTTGAAGATATGTAGTACTCAATAAATCTTTCATATTAATTCATTTTTTAGTTATTAACTTTCATTTAATGGGATTCGCTTATAAATTAGAAATGGAGTTTCGTATACAAAAATTAGCTTTATTTTTTTTTAGGAGAATTATGATAAAACTAAACTCAATTCTATATATCGAATTTTTTTCCGGCAATTTGCTACTTCTATATATGGAGGTTCGACTGTGTATATATATATATATATATATATATATATATATATATATATATATATATATATATATATATATATATATATATATATATATATATATATATATATATATATATATATATATATAAGAAATAAACATCCTCTTATTTTAAAACCCTAAGAGCCGACGTTGTACCCCCAAATCTCTGGACTGGAGCCGCCATTGCCTGCTGCGTTAGTTAATTGTCTTTTTAATTAAAAAATTTGCACTTTTGTCAGTGGCGCAACCAGAGTCATATTTTAGTTGTGTGTTTGCATGGGTTTAGAGGGAAAATTAACAGTGAAATTTCCGTGTTTTTCCTTCCAATTTTTGGCATCTGGAGTGATGGGGTTAAGGTAGTGGCTTGGGGGAAAAAAAAGAAGAAAAAAAAAACTTACAGTATTGCTCACTTAGATTAGTATAATAATAGTTAGTCTTTCTATCCAAAAAGCATAAGGTTCTAGGTTGTGTTTTTGTTTTGCCGTTTAAGTGAAAGAAAATCGGTTAAGTGTAATAGCATGTTTAAGTATCCGAACATAAAATTGCAGGTGAAGGATTCCTACAAAATATACCAGTCTTTAAAATTATGTCGCTTTAAAATTTCTTACTTAAATTTTTTTTTAAATATTAACAGTTTGCAATTTCATTCGGCAGATTTCTACAAGACACATATATCATACTCGAGAGCAAAAATTATATCGCTGTTGGATTTAGTTTCGGTTCCAGGCAAATCGGATTTGGGCAAAGTATGGGGAAGTAATAAAATTAAAATTATATTGGTGATTTTTGTTAAACCATTATTTATTTATTTACTTTTTTGAGGATCAATTTGCAACTGAAATATTTTACCCAGCTTCTCTCTTTGAAAAGTAAATCATTCTGCTTTGAAATTCCCATGAAATTTTGGACCATGTAAAATAATGAATGTTTTTAATTATACAAAATTTATCACTTATCACAATATGTTGTCTCACGTTTGTTAAACACATCTTTGTGAGGTCCAAAGGGATTCTGTTTAATTATTTACACTAGTGTTCATACCAGTCTATACCCATAAGTATATTTGATTTTCTTAATTAAAATTACCACCACAAGTGTTATTTCATCAGCGGCAGTTAGTTGAATCAACGAGTGCTTGTAGAAATCCCCTAGAAACGCATATCAAAAGTAATTCTTACTTATATTTTTCAATATATTGTGGCAACGCTTTTTTAATGCCTAGTTTCTCAGTGACTCATATGTGTGTGTACAGATAGATCCTCTTTTACTACACATAGGTTTTGAATACTTTTTTTTTTTCGTCGTTATCTGTTTTTTTTTTCTTTTTCTCTTCTGCGGTGCTATAACACCCCCGCTGCTGTGCTCTTTTCAAAACCAGTTCAGGAAATTCCGGAGCTAGGGGGATGGAGGAGAGAAGGGAGGTCGAACGGGACACACCGGAAATTGAAATGCGAAACCGTCCCGTTTTAATACCGGGGCCGATTTAGGGGAAGATTTTCGCTGCTGTGTTTGGCTGCTTGGCGGATTTCTAGCAATATATATATTTTTTTTATTTAATTTTTTTGTATTTTCTTTGTAAAAGGGGCGAAGAGTTTATTTTTATTATTTTTTTTTCTGTGTTAGTTCTGTTTTTGATATCGCTGGGGATATATATTATGGGTCTTGCCGTAGTTGTTTGATAGTATTTCCCCTCTGGAAGCGATGCTTTCGTTCTGTATCGCCCGCAAATTCGAAAAAGTTTGCGCGATATATTTTTTTTTATTATTTAATATTTCTTTATCTTGGGACACAAATACTTGGATTTGAAATCGCGACTTTTCCGCGAATTATGTGTTAACTTTTCTCTTCTGTTGGCGGCAGAGAGCGTCTTCGATTTCCTGTTTTCAAGAATTTGCCTGCGTGAAGAGAGATTTTGCTTTTTAATTTTTTTTTTTTCATTTGGTTGTTTGTGTGTCTGTCTAGAAATAGATTGCTTATTGTTTATAACTCCTTTATAGCAATTCTTGTGCTAGAATATTACACTAATGTATATTGTACCGTAGTCTGATAATTTAGGGTAAAAAGATTTAATGAATACGTATCGTTTTCCCCATATTATGTTTCCCCAGTCGGAATATATACACTGAAGTGCCAGAAAACCTGTGATACGCTGGGACCCCACATGGGATCGTAAAGCAATATTTTGGGGATCGCGAAAATTTAGTTCTGACACATGAATTTTATTCTTGTTGCCCGACGTGAGTATCTAAGACATATAGTTTTTATTTACTACTGTTTTTCATATGTATATTGCTTACCAAAGAAATTTGTTTATGAGAAAATATTTATCTTTATATCCTTATTTCCTGGGGTCGCGAAAAAATCTCGATGATAAAAAGGGGGTCATGAGTGAAAAAACTTTTAAGACTTTTATTCTAGAAGATGCCTTAGCATTCAGTTGCGAGTGCTGAGGTGTCACTGCTCAGTAAGTTTTTTTCAGCATCCGCAAATATCTGTCGCTGTATATTAGTTGCTTGCGGTCGAAAAGCATTGGCGAGAAAGTGAGTATTGCTACATGTTCCGAAAGTGAAGTGAAAAAACTCTGTCGTAGCTGCAGTGTCCTTTCCCAAAATACCTCTGGAGGTGCGGAGTCAAGTGTTCCGGTCTCGTCACTTGACTCAGTTCAAAATTACGGGACCGATGTTCTTCGAGGTCAAGTCAGATTTCAGCCCTAGTGGTCCCTCGTCTTACTACCCTTCGCCATGGACCAAAGTCCTTTGGACTTGGTGTAGGCTTTCTAACACCAGGGAGATTGGAAACAACATTCATTATCAGGGAAATACTTTTGTGAACATCTGGTAATCTAAGTTTTTAAAATCCGTAACAAAAGCTAAACAAGATTATATTGGCATTTAGAAATGGTAGTTATTGCACAACTAGCTGCATTAGGATGCGATTATGTAAGGCTATTTGACGAATTTATCGAGACCGGAATCAACACGAAAGTAATTTTTAATTAATAGAGATAGGGAAAGCAATATGTCGAATTATATTTGGGCCTGAAAAGTTTAAGACCGTACAACTATACCCACCAAAGCTCACGTTGCTCACATCAGCGTATCAATATGAGCTACCTATTCCAAAATGAAATATTCGAATAATGTATATTACTGAGTCACTTCTTGATGATAAAAGTTTGCCCCTTCAGCAAAAAATAAAACTAATTTTTAATTAAACGCTTGAATTCATTTAGGTTTTCTGTTTTATTTGTTTTATTATTATTGTATGAGGTATAGTTTAGTATGTTGTGGCCCGCGTAAAGTAGCATTGTATATGGCCCGAGAAAAATAAAAGGTTGAGTAAAGCTGCCTTATATCATGGAACAGTGTGTTATGCGTGTATAATACCACCCCCACATTCCGGCGTATTCCGCGTAAACGGGCCATCGCGAAAAAAACCCTTTTTTCTCCGTTATTTCTAACTACCCTTCCTCGCCTCCTTCGTTTATTGAATTAAGGCGTGTTTTTGTTCATGGCTCCAATTTTCATTGCCCGCCGCGAACGGCTAACTGTTAAAAATCAACCTCAACAAAAGCTCGCACGTACCTCCCGAGGTTGTACAAGTTAAACTGCCAGGCGGTGGTAAGACAAGCGGAGGCTTAGCGCTTGATAAATGGACTTGCCATGCCACGAGCTCTATGATTAGTTCACCTTGTGCATCTCTTTGTGTATATATATACCCCCTCCCCCTCCCCGCGCCACCTCTTACGTTTTATGCGTGTATCTGACCGTCGAAATGATGATAGGAAGATGGATTTCTTTTTAATATTGTTTTGCTTTGCTTCATTTTTCAAGTCTTTATTTTTTTTCCTCCCCTCTCTCCGTTTTTCACGGTTTTATCAATTTTCTTGTTATTTCAGTAACGTAAGTAGTATTTGCGATGGGAAGTTTTCGCCGAGAAAAATTGGCTTGTTTTCTCATAATTCGCGTCGGAAGGAATTAGGTGAAAGTGCGATTAGGACGTGGGAGATGGCTCGAGCTGTGAGAATCAGTAGCGTTTGAATGAAGTTGTCTGTCAATGGGCTGTTGTTTGTAATTTCTTTATTTTATTTGACGCTGTCAAATTTCTAGATTCCACAGAATTATTTTTTGCTTACTAATAGATTATATTAATGGTTTTAAGAACAGATTATTGCATAGGTTTTTCCCCCTTCATTTATTTTCTATTTTATGCTGTTTTAATGCTTATTTTAAACATTTATTTACCGTGTAATTCATTCGAAAACTTTTTGAGTTTATTATTATTTTTTAAAATTTATTTATTTTTAATTTGTAGTGTTACTTGGGGCTTGTGAAATATGATAAGGTATTCATGCATTTGTAGATTCCATTGAGGTTTATTTAATTTTAAATTTTATTTATTTATTTATTATTTTGAGGGGATTGTTGTTGGTCGAGACTAGTTTGTCATCAGATCTTTAGCTTCTCTTCTTTCAGACTTAGTTTTCGTTATAATGATTGCCTTTCTATTTTGGATTTCAGTTTTACCCCAAAAGCTTTTATCTTAGATGAGGATTACTATTATACCTAGTTATTCAATTATTTCTTTTAATATCCATTTTTGTCTATTAATAGTTTATTTTTCTTAAATTATTTTTTTCTTACTTTACCTTTTAGATATGTTATTTGCTTATTCTTGTGTTAGATACATTCATACTTCAGT
This sequence comes from Dolomedes plantarius, assembly GCA_907164885.2. Lineage (NCBI taxonomy): Eukaryota > Metazoa > Arthropoda > Arachnida > Araneae > Dolomedidae > Dolomedes > Dolomedes plantarius. Next base: position 28,994,736 of record OU015502.1, read on the forward strand.
ATGTATCATATGTAGTACTATATCTATGGTGTCCGGTATAAAGGGCTTAAGTCAAAAACAGTGATTTAAATATACCAAGTTATTGGCTTTTATACCAGTCGCTGAACAATAATTTCAACTTGAGTCTTTTGTACAAAGAAATGTACTTTTGTAAACAAAATTGATAGACTCAAGCCTTTTTTACAAGCCAAAAGATTTTTTTTTATCAATACTAACAAATATATAAAAATCACTATTTTTGACCTAAGCCCTTTATTCCGGGCACCATAGATATATTTCGGACTATAAATTTGATGAACTGTAATATATATATATATATATATATATATATATATATATATATATATATATATATATATATATATATATATATATATATATATATAGACCTATATATGTATATTATATGTGGCACTGTGTACATACTTTACGGAATACAGACACACTATTTTAGTTTGAATGCAGAATTTTTTTATAATTATTTATTTATTTTGCGTTAATTTGAGAATAATATAAAGATTAATTTCTGAATTTGAGAAAATATGTTTGTCTATTGATCTGTGAGTTGCACTAAGTTTTTTAATTTAAAATAGGAATCAGCAAGAACAAATTTCCTTGTGTATATGTGCGCGCCATTGTGTCTGTTGTGATAAGCAGAGCGTACAAATATGGGGGGGGGGGGGTTATAGTGTGTGGACTACAAATGTACGGGTTATATATAAAGCACGAGGATTTATATACCGAGCTCTTTCTTCATCACATATTTTTTCGCGATTCCGGGAAAGTTGTAATTTTCGGGCAGATGTAGTATTTGTTTATCATATCTTCTAAAATTTATTGTATTGTTTTACGCAAAAACAATGTTTACTTTGTCCTTAAAAATTCTTAAAAGATTTTGCGGTCTTCATATTCAGTTTTCGTAATATTCGTGCGATTAATTTTTTAGCGTTTTGTTCTACCTTTATTCGTGTGATATAAATAATAATATAAAAAAGTTTTTATACCTTGTGTAATTTGCAGATCACACATTTTATAGGAAAATACTAAATAAATAGTAATCCTTAAAATTTTCAAAAAAGAAACAAACACTTAAGTCCTTAAAAAGCGCTTAGTTTCTGGACTAGAAAAAAAAATGAGGAGGAACTGTTGGAAACGTTTTGCACCTCTTATAGATTTAACATAATTCTCTAGAAAAGATCGCGCATATAGATGAAGTCTTACCGAATTAATTCATTAATGTTAACGTGGTATAAGGGATTTGTAGATGTGTAAGTTTATGCAAGTAAGGTCACTTTTAGTACAAGGAGGCAAAAGTTGTTCATTCTGATGAAAGGTTTAAATGTGAAGAGCTGAAAGTTAATAATGATTGCAAAATCTTTCTTGAATCTGAATCTGCTTAATTGTTAAGTTGCTATTTATCAAGAGGCTTAGGCCTTGTTTATTTTACATATGCCAGCGTTAGTGTTAGTCATATCGAATTTTTTTTAACCAATCACAGACCTCCAACTAATTAGCTACGAAATTAGGCCTAGTTCACATTACATTCGTCAACGTTGGTGTTTCTCATATCGGAATTTTTTTTAAACCAATCACAGATCTCCAAACGATATGTACGAAATTAGGCCTTGTTCACATTACATTCGTCACCGTTGGTGTTACTCGTATCGAAATTTTTTTCACCAATCACAGACCTCCATATGATTAGCCTCGAAATTGGGAAGGTCTAAGGTTGGTTAAAGATATTTCGATGCAATGAACACTGGCGGTGACGAACGCAATGTGAACAATGCCTTCACCTGCAATACATGGATTTAGTCGTATTATAGATGAAGTAAAATAAAATTTAATTTCACTGCATTTTTATATCCTAGTTTCTACTGCATCAAACTGCAATTTAATTTAAAAAAGTTATATATATATATATATATATATATCTATATCTGTACATCAGAGGTAAACTATCATATGTGCAAAATTCCAATTTTTCAGGACAGCTTTGTGATGGTTAACCTCTCACCAGGACTTACATATGCTAAAGTCCATATTTAACCCACCATATTATTTTGCATATATGACAGCTTTCCTCAAAGAAGCTGCATCCAAAAGGAATCACTTATATAAAAATATCGAAAATGAAGAAAATTCACTTATGATAGTTTACCTCTGACGTACAGATATATGTGTGTGTGTGATTTCTGTAATTCTGGAAAAATTAAGTAAAATCAAAATTTATCGAAAATTATTAAAATTTGAAATTTCGGAGAAGGAAAACTTTAAACCTGCAATTTACCGATTTGAAGTCACTTCAGAATATTGTTAAATCTTTCCTGTAACAGAATCTGGGGAACTGAAATTATAAAAATAATTTAACAAAAGAGAGTAGGAAACATGCATTGGAAGCTGTTAAATTTCTCCCGTTAATTTCCGAGAATTTGTATATCTTTGCCAGTACGAGTATGTAAACAAGATCTTCCAGTTGTGATTATGAAGGGTTAGATTATTTATAAAGGATGTTGGCATTGCCTTGCACAAGCGCGAGCCCGTCTTCCAGAGAGAGAGCACTGGGAACAAACAAGACGGCTAGAGTCTGAAATCATGGAGGGGAACCCGTCTTATCTTCTCCTACGTGCTGACCGATATCATGGTAATGATAGGGTTCCGACAAAGCGGCGCTCGCCCGCTTTTTCCTTCGGCGGAGGGAAAAGAAAACAAAAAAAGAACGGATATTTGATAAATGTCCGGCGTGCGGCCCAAATGGCGAAGGTTAACTTCTTGATACCATGGTGGAGGCTCTTTAACGGTAGTAATCGCCCGGTACTACTTAGCCCGTTTACACCCAGCGCCGCGAAAAGATTTATATAGTTTTGAGGTCGAGAGAAAACAAGTCGTCTGCCGACAGCGCGTTTGTCCGGGGTGGGTTTTATATCACTGGTGGTTGTATTGCCCGTGGTCTGTTTGTGGTCAGCAGATGGTGATGGTTTCGTTGGGAAATGCGGAAGGGAATTCGGAACAACTGAGGTTGTTTGTCTTTACCATACACAAAGCATTTGAGTCGACAAACTACTTGTTAATGGTTTTAGAAATAGTAAATACCAGCGCCCCAATCATTTTATAATCATGTTATTTAAAGCTCTTATTGTTAGTGTTGTCTTAAGTTAAGCGATAAGTTTATATATCTTTAACTTAACTGTCACTTTTTATTATAATTCACCATTTGATGAATATTTGGTAATTTTTCTTACTTTTTTTTTTTGGATGAAATAATAATCTGGTAATTTCTTCATTTGGAGGATGCTTTTCTTATAATAGCTCTGAAATAATTTATTTCAATTCTTGTTTCAGAATTATTAAATTCGAGAATTATAAAGGATTCTGATGTTATTCATACATTTCCTTGATATTTAACAAAGTAAAGATTTAAGAACAATTATGTTTTGTAATTATGATTTTTCAAGATAATTGGTTTTATAAGTTATTGCGTGACAGCGTTGAATTCTCATCAAAAATATTCTTTTATTCTATTGATCTTTTAGACAAGCCTGTAAACGCATACAATTTAAATTCCTTTTATCATTAATTTTTTCCCAAACTACTACGTTTGTGTTTCGCGTGAAAAAAATATATTAACTTTTTTTGTTGTTTGTTTTTTTGTTTGTATATTTTGTTTTGTTAACTCTTAAACACACTCGTGTGCATATCCCCCCCCCTCTCTCTCTCTCTCTGTATATATATATATATATATATATATATATATATATATATATATATATATATATATATATATATATATATATATACATACATACATACACAGTGAAACTTCTCAATAGCGACCATTAATGGCTCCGATAAGGGGTGGCCAACTACAGAAGTTTAACTGTATGTGTATGTATGTATATATGTGTGTATATATATGTATGTGTGTATATATGTATATATATATTAATAATAATAATTTGTCTTGCTTCTCAGTGATTGTAATTGGAGCTTGTCGTAATTTGGTCATTTTATAAGCTGTGTTGCTTCCTATCGGTATAGGCGCTGGTCTACATCTTACAAATAAGCCATTCTGGGTTGCAAGAATTCTTAATTGCATTATGAATGCATCTTCATCTCGTCCTAGGACATTTAATATAAAAACACTTGTAGCATTCATGAACTCTCTACTTACTCACACACTCGGAGACTTTTACGGCCCGAAGAAAACGAACAACAATGCAAAAAATAAATAATAAGAAAAAAATGTATGACGTACAAATACCGCGAGGCCGAGCGAGAAGTAACAGATAATAATTTTATCATAAAATCTTTATGGCCACCTAAAAAAGAGAGCTGCCTCTCGCGTGGTACTGACTCGTGTACCGGGAGTTTTATTTTTATGTCCAATAAGAGAGCAGCACTACCGGATTAATACACGGACACACCTTCTGGGTAGAGGAAGACTTCTGTTAGTCATAAAGCGGGCATAAAAATGACGCTCGCTTCTAACTGGATCGGCGAAAGTGGACGGCATGTTTTTCAGGTTGCTCTTATGAATAGATAAGTGATACAGTTTTTTTTTTTTTTTTTTTTTTTTTTTTTTGGGGGGGGGGGGGGATTATGTGTCAGGTGGAGGAGTTTAAAAAAATTCTGTTTTGCATTTCACATGCTTATTCGCTCTGGAAACTCCGACCAATTTTCGTTAAGAGGCAGCGCTGCGCGAACTATGTATCAAAGAACACTTTCATTCTTAAGTATACATACAGTGAAACTTTTCTATGGCGGCCAGTGATGGTTCCGAAGAAAATGGCCGTTTTGAGGGGTGGCCGCCGAATGGAGGTTTCTTTCATAACATTCGCTCTATGGAGTCTTTTATCATTTCTGAACAAATGGCCGATTAGAGAAGTTTCGTTGTATACATTTTATGGTGAGAATGGTGTGATACACAAGCATTTTTTATTTTTAGTTACTCTGTTTTTTCATTCATATTTAATTTCATTCTAACCTGAGTTCACATTTGTGTTTTGCGTCTTTGGTTAAATCGATTGTGTTAATGAAAGTCTCTAAATTTGCAGAGTTGGCTTAGCTGCTGCCTTTACGTTCCTTGTTATCCTATGCAAAATTTTGCTCTAGACTTTATCTATTGTGTGCAAGAATGGAAAGGAATCAAAATGGGTGCTTAAGAATTGCATGATACTTTGCACCAAAAATGAATCTAAGCACACTTTAGGTTAAAATTGAACTTCTTGTAGGCCTACTAGTAACAAAATGTGTTACTTACTTTTGAAAAGGGAATTGTTACAAAACCGTACGGTTAAATGACTGAGAAACTTAGTGCAGAAAACATGTGTGTGTATGTGTGTATATATATATATATATATATATATATATATATATATATATATATATATATATATATATATATATATATAATTTATTTATTTCAAAATATAAGAATTTCCCCAAATACTGTCGGAATAAGTTTTTAGATGAAAATTAATGTATCATTGTTGCTGTCTATCAATAAACATGGAATTTGTTCCCGTTGTCTATCCTAATTTACTTTTTTTTAGTCCTGTTTCTAGCAGCACACGTTTCTTTAAACGTATAACTAAAATATTGTTTATTAATTTGTAAGAAGGTAAGTTCACAATTTTCTGTTTAGAACCTACGGCTTCTTTAAACTAAAATTCATTTTTTCAAAGTCAGCTTTAATTATTTAAAGGTAATTTTACTTTAAATCACCTGTTTCTTGCTCTTTAGTATCATTTTATGTGTGAGAAACTTATCCATTTATATTCTTTCGGTGAAACACAATCGTTTCTGAAATATTAACAGCATTTCCCGATGCATTTATTCATAATATTGTTTATCGACCGGAAACGATGCAATAGTTTAAGTTAAATTTATTAAAATATATTTAAATATATATTTCAGAAATCTTTTTTAAGTTTTTCCGTTATCATTTATTGCAAGAAAAATCATTTTGGAGACCAAATGTTTTAGTAAATGTTGCTTTAATATGAAACTAACACAATTAGCATTTTATGTAATACTAATACAGTTTGAAAAATAAAAATTATAAGGCCGTTTTCTAGCCTTTAAAGATAAATTATTTTTTTGTGTAGGTATTTAAGGATATACAAATTACTATGTAACAACTAATGAATGTAGTAAATATAATATAGAGATAAGTTTATTTGCGATCTATAATGTCATGAGGTTTTTGGAGATTATGCTCTAGATAATTTAAAGTATGGAAATATTGATCTTATATTAAAAATAATTTTACCAGTAGATTACGTCCGAAAAAAATTGTGAGCATATGCACTGATTTTACATTTAACCTTTTTTAACTGAAGTTAAATTAAAATTCTTGGGGATCCAAGAAAACGCGAAATGAGCAATCCAAAAAATTCTATTTCTGAAATTAAACTGGAGATCCCGCTCCTTTTTCCCAGGCCAATGGGAAAAGTGGGCATCGCGTGACGTAACGCATCACGTCATGGCCGTCTCTCGCCGCCTTTTCCTGCTCTTTGGCCCCGCCCACTCATCAAATATGTGACGTTCGTCAAAAGCCGCCATTTTTTTTCTTTTTATTTTGTTCCGTTTCTGTTCTTTCAATCTTTTGTGCCGGTTGTTATTCCCTTTGTTTTGTTTTGGCGCTGTTTTTGTATTGTTAAAAGCGCTAAAAAGTTCGATTTCGGAAAGAGTTAGGCGGTTTGAAACGCTAATTGAAATGACGCGTTAGCCTTTGTTTTACATGTGTTCTCTGCTAATGGGCCCCGGTCGCGTATTTGTTTGCTTCGTAATTGCGTTTCCCGATTGTTACGATTCTTTTTAAAAGGTGTGCCGTTTTGATAAGAAGGGATGGGTTTAAAGGTGTTTTTAATTGAGCTGTTGCTCCGAATCAGGCGTTTTATTTAAGCTATCGCAGTTTCTTCTAATCTTCCCTGACTCTTTGTTTTAGAGCAAACGTTTAGAAATTAGGCTTATTGGCAATTTTCTTTTGTCTGGGATTCCTGTCAAACATGTGTTCGAGTGCCATTGCATTGTTTCATGGACAAATGGAAAGACAAATTTTAAAGAAATAAATTATTACTGAATACAATTTTTTTGTTTTGTTTTTTTGCCGTCCGTCTTTTCATTTATTTAATGCATTTTAAATTGCTGAGAATTGGTTTTTAATATGTTGCTGCCAATTTAGACTTTAACAATATGTTGGATATTATAACTATTATTTGTTAAAATATTTCCGCCTGCTATTTCTAACTTTATTTATTTTGATTAGTTTTATTTGTTTCAATTTAACGAGTAATATAAAAAGATGCTTAAAGGTTAGGAAATTATTCTTTTAGGCGACTTGCACACACTGAGAGTAGGTACTTTGAGCTGTTTTATGCGATGCACCTTGGGCTAATTTTAATTTGTCTGCCCAAAATTATAAAAGGGCATTTTAAAAAATTCTTTTGGGCCATGTGGAAAAATATATAATTTATTTTCCAAGTACAAACATATATATATCCTGTTTAGATAACCATAATTAATTTATGTTTATAAATGTAAGGGCAATATCAGATTTGCAGCACAATTTAAGGGCGCAGATTATGTGCTCTATCTGTAAGTATGCCTTGTCCTTTTGAACTTAATTATAATATACATTAACTCTCCTGATACTAAATTCACTGTCTTTTTTTGTAGGAATAATATACCATATATAATTACTTATTGTGTCCGGTTTTCAAGTACAGACAAAAATATGTGATATTATTATATACAAAGGATATCTTTTAGCATAAACATTAGATTGTGTTATCAAGTATACACTAGAAAGGAGTAATTAAAAAAAATATTCAGTCTCTAACGGAACTACCGCGGGTTATTAATGTAGTATTACTTATGATTGCTCACCCCCTTTTTTTTTTCTTTCTAAAAAATTGCATTTTGGTACTTTTCTGTTTAACTGATTACTGCTACTGGGTTTGGCACGCTGCCACAATTATAACTCGCGACGGAGTTTTTTCTTTCCGGAGGACCGCTATTGAGGAACTTAATCCTACGTTAAAAGTAGGCTTTAAAGGTAGCTTAAACATGAAATTCATGCGTATTTATTCTTCTGAATTTGGTGCATTCGTTAGCATTAACAATGAATGTATAAGGCATTTACGGATGCAGAAACATATTCTATGCTCCTCTACTTTTTATGTTGACCGGACGATGGCCTAATGGCTAGGTCCCAGAGTCCGTGGGTTCGAATCCCACCATTGGCATGGACTTTTGTAGCCGTTCAGAATCGGTTTTAAGCAGTAGGTTCCGGTCGAATTAGCCCTCGTGTAGAAAAAAAAATCCTAGCGCTCCAAACCAAACTAAACCTCTACTTTTTATCTGTACAACTTACGTTTATGCTAAAATAAAATGTTTTATGCTAAAGTATGCATTAGATAATGTAATTAATTGCGTACACTTAAGATGAGAGTAATTAGTAAAGCACTTAAAAGGAAGCATAAACATGAAATTCATGCATATTTTTCCATCTGAATTTAGTGCATTTATTAGCATTATTGCTACCTATGTTTGTGCTTAAAAATGCGCTAATGTTGAAATGCACGAGTATACTGATACAGCGTATACGCTCAAAGATGCTATTCATTCTGGTGACTTATTTATTCAGTTTAAAGGCGATTAAGATTTGACAATCGAAATCTCCGCCTCAAATCTAGCCAAATATGAACATGTATATGTGTATATATATGTATATATATATATATATATATATATATATATATATATATATATATATATATATATATATATATATATATATATATATATAATAAAATTAGTAACAGGTATAAATTAAAAGTTTTACTGGAGTAACATAAACCCCCTAGTGTTTGAGTTTCACTCTCGCTGAGAAAATTTCCCCCGATATTTGATGACTGTGACATAGTTTATCGAAATCTCTGCAGCATAACAAAAATGTAAACCGTCGGCGTGCCATATCCTTGGCCACCTGCGGTAGTTCGTAGCGCCGTCCGGAAGATGTAGTGCTCCGGTCAACTTTTAAATTCCTAATGGCGCGCTATCTCGCTCTCCCGTCTCCCGTAATGTGGCGTCAATACTTTAACATTTTAACTTCCACATCCATCTCCGGGATAACAAGTCCCCGTTCGGCCATTTTCCCCTCATAAACCGGGGGTCCATCATTCCCGATGAACTCTCACTTCATACCTGAAATCGTTAACGGCGCATGTGATATTAATTAGCCCGCGTTTTCCCTCCAAATGTCCACCGGGCGCAAGGGGGGGCAGTTGTGTCCAGTTTTCAGCGCGGCAATGTGGCGTGCAGTTTCTCGCTTCCTAATTAAAAGTCCGTTTTAGGAGAGTTGCCCGCTAGATACGCAGGAAGGCACCACGTCGGACTCGAAGAGGTCTTAATGAAGGGGAATTTTGGCCGCTTCGAAAACTGGCTGCTGCTTACCTACCCTGTTTTTTCTTTCTTTTTTTTTGTTTATATGTGTTCTCCCTCTTTCCCCCCTGCTCTGCAAGAATATCATTCGAGGTTTCATTATTAAAGTTGAGAAAGGGAAATTACGGGGTTATAGTCTCTCCTGTGATTATTTCTCGTATCATAGTCTGTATCAGTCATTGACTGTGTTTTTTGAATAGGTTTCTGGCATGAACTTTCATACAATACGCTCCTGCGTGCTTACCTTCAAGTATAATTACATCCGACTCCCAAATACCCGCGGTATTTGATGTACGTGTGGGTCACGGAAAACACGATATAGCCTCCGCTTTTTCTGCTCTCTTCTGTCTTATTCATTTTATAAATTTCGCCCACCAGAGGAAATTATGTGTGTTTAAAACACAGTATATCTCTCCTTTCTTTCCCCCCAGAATGATTTGAATTTCAAAATAATTGTTTTCCTTTTAGCGAATGTAAAAGTTAGACGAATAAAAAATTTCTCTCTCTATTACGCAGTACTATATATATATATATATATATATATATATATATATATATATATATATATATATATATATATATATATATACATACATACATACATACAGTGCTCGATTTCTAGACATAGAGGTGCCGGAACTGTAACCTTCCGGGGGGTGTCGGGGGTATTCCAAATATTTTATACACACACACACACATATATAAATAAATATATATATATAAAATTGGCCAGGCCCGCTCACTAAGAACAGAGTAATATGTGATGAAATAAATGTTTTTAACCATCGTAATTTTTTTTTTCCTAAAGAGAGGTACCGGACCGCCGTTCCGCCTCAAATCGAGCCCTGTGTATGTATATATATATATATATATATATATATATATATATATATATATATATATATATATATATAAAATAGTCCAGGCCTTTTCACTAACAACGAGTAATATGTGATTAAATAAATATATTTAACTATCGTAATTTTTTTTCCTAAAGAGAGGTACCGTTCCGGTGCGTTATATATATATATATATATATATATATATGTATATGTATATGTATATGTATGTGTGTGTGTGTGCGTGTGTATGCATACATATACATATATAAATCCCAGTCAACAATCAGTGGAAACCCTTTTCTCCACGTTAACACTGAGGTGAGGGAATCCAATATGGCTCCTTCCAGCAGCCTAAGGAAGGACTCCGGAACTCAAAATTAAATACAATAAGAAATTTCTTTTCTAGGCTCAAAACATATTTTTCCTTCTGTAAAACACGTTGTAGAACTTTCAGAATAAAACAGCGCAAACCTATGTATCTATGGTGGTTACATTGCTAGTTACGAGATTTTTCGGCTGTTCTGTTTAAACGTAGATGTACATCTATCTCCACTTATCTGAGAATCTAGTCCATTTATCTCTGAATGGAAATTTTCTCGATTTGCCGTCTTAGCGAGGAATTTTAGATAAATCCTTTTAATGTATCTGCACGAAATTTCGCGCGTCGTTTCCTTTGATCTATTTTCATCAAACTGCCTTAGGGATATTTCATTTAAAATTCTGTTGATATTTTCCCTGGAACAAAAATTACCCGGGAGAAAATTCTTTTTCCTCTTCTAAGTGATTAAAAATTTTATTTTATCAAATTTATATTAAATCCCGAGAGTAATTAGTCTGGAATTTAGAGTTACCGAGAGTAATTCCCAGAGACAAATTAATATCTATCTTCTGGTAGTTATTAAAATCTTTCTTTTGAAATCTTTCTTACAGACAAAGGGGGCTTGCGGAATATGCAAATGGAGAGATTAGTTCGCCTTGTGTGTGTGTGTGTATGTATGTATATATATATATATATATATATATATATATATATATATATATATATATATATATATATATGTCGTTAAATTTCTATTTAAGGGTAGTCTAAATCGAATTATTCAATTAATTTTATTAATATAGATATATTTGGTGAAAAAATCGTTAAAAAATGTGTCTGAAAAATAAGTCTGTCGCCGAACTCCTTTTAAGCGTTCTTATAGGTTTATTTATATCACATTACTTTCATTTATTCAAGTTTCACACTAACGGTATCATATCCCCCCTTTATTTTAATCGAATTTTTTTTTATAAAGAAGCAGATAGTTTACCATGTTTTACCTACATTGATGATGTCCCCGTAGTTGACTTCATTTATGAAGTTAAAATATGCAGAAATGTTCAAATAGATCACTACCTGAAAATGTCTTTGAAATAAAATAATTAATATTATGAATTTATAAAGTTGATCTTAAGGCAACTTATCTTAAGGTCGCGCTGTTCTAATACCCAGGTATTTTTAACTGTCTGAACGCCATTAGTAGAGCATTTCAAATCATTTTTGACGTATATAATAGAATTTTTGATATCTAATAAACAGTAAGAGCCATGTTTTGGGGTGTGGGTACATATCTCACGTTTTCCCGCTTAAGTAGCTCGTACTACATCACTGCTTACGTAACATAGGGCATATGATGATACTGATTAAGGTAAAGGTGCGAGGTTGTAGGTAAATTGTAGCCGTAGATGATAGCGTAAATAAGTAATGAATATCCTATATGCTATTGCAAAAAAAAAGGGGGAAATCATGCAAAAACAACACTCGGAAAATCTGTTTGGCAATGCATGCAGACGATTTCTATTTCTCTTTTAATCCGCCCGCAGAGAGATGAATAAAATTCCGGCCCTTCGTTGGAGAGATGGATTATGCTTACATACTTCAATTCCCTCCTTCGCGCGACGCAGTTGGCCTAATAATGCATTCCTTCTTGGCCGCGGATCGTTAAGGGCGCATGCAATATTAATTGGGCGTCACGAAGCTGCGTCTTTCGGCCCCCTAATGTCCACTCGCGGAGGGTCCAGTTGTCCGACAATGTGGCGTAAAGTTTCTCGCGCCGTAATTAAAAGTCCGTTGCACGATATTCCGCGCCCCGCGACACGCCGAAAGGCACCAGGTGTCGCCCAGGAATTAATTCGCTCCCAGAACGAGGAAATTTTTGCGTCCCCGGATGAGACATACCGAGTTATTTCGCGAGTTTATTTGCAATCTCATGAGATGCTGATTATTGTTAGGACTGTGTTTGGAGTGACTCGCGGGACTTGCGTTCGTAGGAGACGAATTAGCAGCTTTGTGGAGATACAGTAAGCGTCGTTTATGCGAGGGAGGGGAGGCCTTGGACAAGCACCCCCTCCTTCCATTTGCCGACACACAATGCAGTGTTATGCTCCCCCCAAATGTCCAGCAGTTCTTTCTGGCTATGTCAGTCGTTGATTCGCTAGTTTCCACAGCATTTAGTGAAATGAAATTTAATGATAAGATCTCCTTTATCAAGTTTGTTATCATTGAATTAAGGGTTGCTTTTAAAAATATGACCTTAAACAAACATATATATATATATATATATATATATATATATATATATATATATATATATATATATATATATATATATATATATATATATATATATATGTGAGAGAGAGAGGGGGGGGGGATAAGCAAGATAGAGTAATTAAGTAACATCTTTCAAATGCAATCCTTCGGTTACTGAAATGTAGCATTGTTAATAAGACTTTGTAGCATTTGTTGTCTGTATTTAGTTTTCCGTCGTGGTACTAGTTGTTTTAGGTTTTCATTTTATACATATCTATCCACCTATTAATCTCTCTCTCTCTCTCTTTCTGTGTGTGTGTTTGTTTGTTTATATAGTCTTGATTATTACGATACCTACAAACTGCTTGATTACAATAGAATCTACTAGCAGTTGAATTCAATGTAAATACTAACGTATGAAAACAAGAATTCCACCTCATCATCACAGGCAGAGGATTTATTGAATAGGCACAATCTCCTCTCGCTTTTCTCAGTTACAAACATTTCTTTAGCTGCTTACGTTACGTGATGGTCAGCGCTTTTGTCATCCTGGATGATAAACAACCAAGCTTGTATTTTCGTAGTAAGCATATGAGTGAGTTCTTGTATGTTCTTTATATGGACATCAATAGAATTCTTAGATTTTGTGGATGTAATTGTGGAAGTTACATAGCATTCGAAAACTGACTAGGCTAAAGATTCACTTTAGCTTACCTAAAGTGAATTAGAAAGGAAATTATTAATCTACAGCAGTGAAGGCAAAAATGGGTAGTTGTTAGATCCAAAGAATTTTAAACAAAGGATTTTTTCAGCAATTGTATTTCATCTTGCAGTTAAAGATTTCATGTATATATATATATATATATATATATATATATATATATATATATATATATATATATATATATATATATATATATATATATATATATACACATACACACACACACAGTCGATTCCGGACCACAATCCAATTCAATTAACCAGAATCGACTGTGTGTGCGTGTGTATATATATGTATATATATATATATATATATATATATATATATATATATATATATATATATATATATATATATATATATATATATATAATGAATGTTGACGTGAGTGCTTCTGTAGTTGTCTAGATATTTTTCATTTTAACTTACTGTATGAATAGACATACGTGACACGTATAAAAAGATGTTTATGTCTAGTGACGTGAACTTGATTTAATATTCTCTATTTGTAATTACGATTCCTTTTTCGTTCTGCTCGCCACACACCACGTGTCTCAAAAGTTCGCGGTTAGTACTCAGCAGAGCAACCTCTGTAGCTTCATCTCGTGACTTTGCCGGAATGGCTAATTTTCTGCGGGAAGATTCGCAAAAAGAAACACCTCCTGCAGGGCTGGGAAATTAATTTAATCAAAGACATACGCACGCCAAGTTGGTTCGTTTTCGCGTGCCCCTTTCCAATTATCCGTTCCCGCGCTTTTAATATGCCGCGGCCGTCCCGCGCTTTAGCCGCCTGCGACCGTTCCTTCCCTATCCATCACTTTTACGTTACCCGCGACAAAATGGTAATTACATATCCGCACAGGAGAGTCGGCATGTATCCAGAATTTTGTGGTCCCGGAAAATCTCGCTCTGGACCCGAACCTCGCAAGATACACAATGCGCTGCTGCAGCTGTGATATTAAATATCGCCGAAATGGCCGAATATTATCGCCGGGCATCACGAGGTTGGGACTACTACATAACACACAGGCGGCTTCTTAGAGCTTGTTTTACGCGATTGTTAATTCTCACCTGCCATTTGTCTTTGAAATTTTCTATTGTCACGTGAGCACGGAGCACTTTAATTTAAGGAGGACCCTTCCTTACCTCGTTTGCAATCTATAACGGTCTGATATGCGTGTAATGGAATCTGGGTAACATTGATAATTACAAGATAAAAAGAACTTTTTATATACCATGTTTTTAAATTTTCTGTTGAATTATATAAACTTGACAATTCTATGTATTAATACTTTAAAAAAAAATTTTTGATGGATTATCCCATCAACTTGAAAGAAAAGGAAGTTAATTGGAAGTTGCGTTTAAATTTTCGTTCCCGTCCGGGCCGACAGATGGCTGCACCAGTCTACAAAACAAAATTAACTGAAAATGCATTCAGTTCTGCATAAAGATGGCTAAAAGTGTTAAAATAATGCATTGTCATCGTGTTCTGAGCTATTCTAAAAGTTTCAAATGTCTAGCTAGTCGGGTAGCTAGTTAAAAATCGATTGCAAGATTTGTACTGAACAAACACACACACACAAACAAGAAAGCGAGTTAATAAAATCATAGTAATAAATCTGAATGGGACTGGTTAGTTTTTAAAATTTAGTATCATCTCATGTTATCAAAAACGTTGCCTTGGGTGTAAATGCTATACATGAACAGGGAAGTACGAATGTATTCCAAATTGGTATTTCCGTGTTTCAGGCGGCGATGTGCCAGTTAACATTGCGGATTTTCAATACCCGTGTTAATTTTCAATTTTCGTAAATTTTAAAATTTTTTTAGTAAGATAAAATAGTTGATATCAACTGCTACAAAATATTAGATGAAAGAGAGTGAGGATCTATTTTCAAACGCAGTTAACAGAATTTTAAAACTATGTATTGCTTAAACCAGTGGTTCTCAACCTGTAGAAGTCTGCGTACCACTAGGCCAGAAATTGAACCATGTACCGCTGTGACCACCACCACAATCCCCCACCGACTTGACGGGGGAACCTTCCGGGGGGGTATGAGGGTATAGAATATTCCTCAGTCAAAAGGGATACAGAATTTACGTACTCACATTCTAACGTATCATATTCTAATAATAAATAATTGTGTTAAACTTTTAGGAAATTTTAATTCGACACCTGATAATTATCGGATATATTCGGCCCATCAAGTTCAATGAACATTGCTTTCAAAATCCCCATTTATTTGGAAACTTTTTTAAAAGTGGTGCCGGACTACTCAAGAGGTTCTCGCGGACTACCGGTTGGGAACCACTGGTCTAAACTATGATTAGAATAATACAGAGAGGAACATTTTCTATATTTGAAGATGGATAATTTGAGGTCAGCAGACATAGCCATGTGTAACGAGAGCAACTAAGTACACATGACACCTAAAATAAAACTTAATTCCCTTTATATGTCTTCACATCGGTCAGTTGATTTCATTCTCTATACGTATGATATATCTATAATTGTGCGATAATTTAAGTGTCGCAATATTAATTTGATACACTGCTATGTTATGCTGCATTCGTTTGGGTTATAGTGTATTCACATACAGGGCCATTCCAGGACCACATGAATTTAAAATTTCTTCTTTCTTTGAAGCTATAAAACGCGTTACCATGGTTACAAATTTTATTCAAGTATCACTGAGAGGTAGTTGTGTGTGAACATTCTTGAAAATTGTAAGAACTAATATTGTATACTATTGTATAATTATATTGTATATAGGCAGTAATTCTTTCAAGGAGCTATTCATCCGATGTTTAACAACTGTTTCATTCTGAGAAACTTAGCTTTGGAGTATTGTTATAAAAGCATGCATTTATGAAGACAATATATTTTTCTTTGTATTCAGGCTTCTTTCATGATTTTATGTATTGTATCTGCTTGTTTATGACTTTGTAATTTATATTTTAAAAATTTCGGTAATCTTAATTAACATTTCATTTAAAAATTCCTTTTATCTTTCAGGTAAGGATTTTCTTTGGATTTTCAGAATTCGTTTATCCAGGTATTGTAAAACATCTTCATTTGTTATAAAATCTTAAGTTTCGAATTATAAAACCTTATATATATATATTTTTTTTCCTGTATTGAATGAAGTTAAAACTTTCAGTAAGTGTTCCGATCTGTAATTATCTCTTTTGTAAATATATAATGGAAAAGTTTAAATTTTTTAAAAAATAGAATCCCTGTCTTGCCCAATATTTAAAATGGATAGCATAAGAAGAGCCTTAATTTTTAATGTTGGGAGTATGCAAAATTTTTATTTTAATGATTGTATTTATTAAATTGTTGGCCGACAATTTTATTTAAATATATACGCTAGTCACCGACAGAAACAGAAATTTTGGAACAGAGTACGACATGTTTGCTTTATGAAATCTGTTTTCTTTATATGGGAGTCTGATATTCATGGTTAAAATTTTAAAATGTGAGGATTTTCCTGAGGAACTTATTCACGTCATAGTAAAGGTAGTTTTCAAGCAGTGTTCAGTTGATCCTAAATTTCTCCAATATGACGTTCCTTTATCCTAAATTTCCTTCAAAATTTACGTGTAAAAACCCGAATGTAATCGGTACCGGTCAACAATGTGTTAATTGTTCCGACTTTCTAACTAACCAAAATATTCCAAAGCATTGCCGGCCAGATGATGGCCGAATGGCTAGGGCGCTGGCATTCGGTTCAGATCCTGTGGGTTCGAGTCCTACTGTTGTCAGGGATGTTTGTAGCCGTTCGGAATCGGCTTTAAACTGTAGGCCCCGGTATAATTAGCCCTCGTGTAGCAAAAAGTTGACCGTAGCGCTGCTCCAAACCAAACCATTTCCGGCTTATAAAGTTATAAGCATACCGTTATAATTTATAATAAAAAGAAAAAAAACAGGAGGGATACCGTTTTCAGGAGCTTTATATTTAGAAAATTTTTAGGAATTAGGGGTCGTTTCTCTCTCTCTTTTTTTTAAAAATAACTATTCAAGGGAAAACACGAATAGATGGTCATCTGCTTGAAAAAAAGTCGTGACTGAAAAAAGTTTTTCAATTGCTTTTATCATAAGTAATTTTATTCATACTATTTATTAATAGTATATGAAAATTGCTATTTTTTTTTACATTTTAATGCCTCTAAAAATATTAAAATCTCAGTACTATGTATAATGAAGTCTGTCCATATTCCCTTAGAAATTGCTGTAGTGTTGAGTGCGGTTTAAAAAAAAAAAAAAATCTTAATCCTTGCAGTATTGCTTCTGAATACAAGAAGCATTATCATTAAGCGTTCCCTCTAGAACATATGGGAAGACATTCTGTCATTAAAGAGAGATTTATCTGAAGCGTAAATCTTAATTCCTGCAGTCGTTTAGTGGGAAAATCAAATTTCGAGATAACATAATCCGCCTGATTACCTACCTATCTCTGTTCGGTTATAAAAATCTTGTAATGGCACGCGTGTTCTCATGCGTTTGGAATGCTCAGCTCTGAAAAAGCTGGTGCTTGCCCAAACCATCTGGTTTATTCCGGCGTATTCCTTTCATCAGCGGTTCGGTCACGTGACCTTTCAGTGCAGAGAGCAGGTGAGTGGTGGTTCCAGCGTGCATTGCAGACGCCGTCCCCTACGCTCCCGCCTTTTCTCGAATTCGAGTGAGAGAATCTACCGAAACAGAATACCCGAAGGCAACATTGAATTTATTGTCTGCCATATTCTCTAAAATACCTGCTCGTGAAAAGAATCGATTTTTTAAATCGGCTGTCGGTTAGACTGTGAGGCTTGTTGATTTTGTGGTGTCGGGTATGTGTCGGTAAAAATTTTTTACCTCACGACGTGACCTCAGATTTCCGGGAAAATTTCATTGTTTATAGTTACAGTGGTTGAGGCCTTTGAGAAGAAAGCGTTAGGGCCTGTTCACATTCGTCAGTGTTAGTTACTCGTATTGGAATATATTTAACCATTTGCAAACCTCCAAACGTTTAGCCACGAAATCTTTAAGATCTGTGATTGGTTTAAAATATTTCAATACAAGTAACGCTGACGCCGATGGATTCTGTGTGAACAGGCCTTTAAGGAGTTGCTTGAGAGTCACAAAGACTAGATAGTGCGATGGAAATTTGATCCCCGCTGTGACTGGGACCAGTGTGAGTCACTTCGACGGCGCAGGTAGGGTCTGCTCTTCCAGGGTTGTGTGTTCTAACGTAGTCACAGATGTTAAATGAACTATCAAAGCGAAGAGAAGCTGGAGAAGGTGTTTTTTAATTGTCGATTTTTTTTAGTACCAGTTTGACTTGCAGTAAAACGAAAAAATTCAGTTATAATACTTCAGTTATAATACATTTTTGGGAATGGGTTTTACAGGTGTACAGTTTTAAAGGAACGTAAACCATTTCCTATTTTGATTTGACAACTTTTATGCTGTAATAGGCACGGCTTATCTCATTTTCAAATATTTATAATAGAGGTTCAGTTAGAAAGGATTTAAATGCGCATTTTAAATTTAAGTATGCGCATGTGATTGAATTTTAATGCTTTTTAAAATTAAATCATTCACGTTTCCCTGGAAAGAATCGACTTAACAATCCATATTGCATTGGAATGGAATGAATTAAAAAATTCGCATAACATTGAAATGGATTTAATTTAAATACTGATATTACAGTGAAATGCATCAAATATAAATAATTCCTCTCCATTGATATGACTTGGAATTTAAATATTCACATTGCATTGATGATAGAATTAAATTTAAACGTGTATCCAAACTATTATTGGGTTGAATTATGTTGTATTAAATTTAATTTAGTTTTAAATTATTGTGCTCAAATATGCATCTCGCATTGAAATTAAATTTAAAAGTGTCCTTTGTGTGAATTGAAAGAGGGTTAATGCGAACTGAAAATTGAATTGGATTGATCTGAATTTAACTGCGCGGAATTAAGTTGAAACATACTTTTTGATTAAATTTTTCTTCCAGGTAAATAAAATTATAATTTACTTATCCGCCAGGGCAAAAAAAAAAAGTGAGTTTCGTGTGCCTTTTTAAAAGCGTTTAGAGGCACTAAGTATTATATCCCAGGCTGTTGCGGATTTTCCTTTGCAGAAAATAAAAATTCTAGAAGAACAATGTTTTTTCGTAGACTGCTTATTCTTTATTTTGCGATTACTTTCACCTGGTCTTGAATATCTCTGCTCGCACGCCGAAGAACAGAGTGAAGGAAAAAATTGGATAGGTTAGGTGGAGAGGAAGGGGGGGGGGGCAGTGTCAGAATTTGTAGGCACGATAGAAATCTTTGAATGAGGGGTTAGGAATACCCCAGATAGACACGGATAGGCCGCAGTCTATAATTAGAGACTGACATTGAAAACCTCTACTTTGGATACGTCAAGCGAGCATTTGCTGGGAGAAGTAAAAAAAAAAAATAAAAAAAAAATAAAGAAGGAAAAAAGGTACTGAAGGGGGGGGGGATAGTAGAAAATAAGTGAATAAGTGAGGTACAGGGGAACGCTTGGCTTGAATGACAGCGTTTGTATGGCTCAGAACTCTCTCATTTTCCCTCTTTTTCCCTATATTGTTATTTTGGGGTATGCATACGGCGTTTAATTTCCCCCCCCCCTCTCTATCTTTCTCATTTCAAAAATGGGCGAAAAAAAATTGTCTTGCCATTAGAGAGAAAAAGTGGGTTTGTGGAAAAATTTTGGTATACGTGTGTGTGGTTTGTATCGTGGTGGTGAAGTGGAATGGTGTTTTGTGGGGCACTGTTTTTTTTTTTTCTTTCTTTTCATTCAGTATATTGTGCATTAATGGAAAAGCTTAGCTTAATATAGATATACTAATATAATACAGTATAGAGTATACAGTATAGAGCGGTGGTTCATAACCTTTTATTGATGAGAGACCACTTGTCAAAATAATAAAATCCGTTGAGGACCATATCTTAACCAATCCTTTTAGAGACAAAAATGTGTTCATTTTCTAATTAAACAAGCCATCTGTGATAAACAACTTTAATAAAAAGTTACTAATAAACTTTATAATAATGATAAATTTAACGTAATAGAAAACATAAAAAGTATGAAAACTTAAAAATTGAGAATTTTTTAGCTGGCTTTTGTTCGACGAATCGTAAAATCCTTAATTAATATTGCTCAAAGCTATTCGAAGAGAAAGCTTTTTGTACTTTAATTTGTACAGTTATGTTATTAAACTTTATCTGAATTTTTTTTTTTATTATCAGTAATCTTTGAAGTTTTAGTTCATAATAAATGGTCATAATTTTATCTCTTCCGGTATAAATTTTATATCAGATTTATTCATTCGGTTTTTAGTTTCTTATTTTTACTTTCACAGTGAACAATTTATAAAAATGAGGATTAAAATTAAAGAAATTTTTTTCGGTTTCTATATGAAATTGCAGAGTAAAAATTTTAGTTTTAGTGTGTTTTATATTACATTAGTTTCAGATCATGAATTTATCATATACTGAATAAAATAATCATGATAATTTCTGATGTAATTATCATGACAGTATATTCTCTCCGTAAGTATATATTAGCATACGTAGATATATCGTATAAGCATGCGAAATTAATTTCATACATTTACTGTGTAGTATATTGGGTTTTAATAACAGCAGCTTGGCGTCTTTTTTAATCATTACTTGCGATTTCCGTTTGAAATTCGGCCAAAATTGAAATATATAATAAGGAACAGCGTTGCTCTGTGTGTTGTGCAATATGCAATCTAAACTGTTAAAATGCATTCAGCGTATAAAGATGTACTCCAAAAATTGAAATTTCAAACATGAATGTAACTTACTGCCTATTTCTAGTGATGTCTAAAGTATTTTATTAATGAATCCAAATGATTTCCAAACGGAACTTTTAAAGCTAAGTCTAGGCAAAATTCCCAGCACCGTGGGAGTCTATTCTCTTGGCCAAGCAAGACTGTCACTTATTTCAGAATAGCCCTGCTGTACATCACCATTCCCTCAGAGGATAATATGTTGGGCCGTAGCTATGCTGAATCATTGAATCTCCCGTAAAGTTACTTGTACGATAAATACTCTCGTCCACCGTATTAATCTGCTAAATGAACTCCCTTCGGGAAAGGAACGCTTTAACAAACGCCTAATAGCTGGAAGCCTCCCCGAAATCTACTTCCAGCCTCGACAAGCGCGAGCGTCTTGGATCGCAATTTTTCACGACAGTTCTTCGTTTCCCTGAACCCGAGATTGGAAGATGCACGACTCTTCCCTGGCAGGACTGGTGTTCCCTTGTTAGAGCAAACTCGCTGAGTTACCGGCTCTGACTTGTTGACAAAGGAATCATTAATTCCGTTTCTAGTTTTAGACGCTTGCTTTGCAGGCGTTCCCCCCCTCTCTTCTCTCCCTCTTTCCGCGTCCGTATTTTGAATTCTGAAAAGTTTCGTGACCGCCGGTTTGAAGTGTTGAAACCGACTGTCTTGACATCCACAAATTAAACCGGGGGTGGGTGATGAACTCGAAGACAACTAACCCCGGAATGGGGGCACGCACGCGAATTCTCAATCGCGAATTACCCCTATCTGCACTATCCGCCGTCTTTTCTGGATCTTCCGGGGCCTGCCTACTTTTAAAATCTCGGTTTAATAGGGTTCGGGAGTAAATTAGAATTGTGTTTGAGTTCCGCCGTGCGTCGTCATTGGATTTTCGGTTCCAATTTGAGTATTATTTGTGTCTGTCGATTAGTTCCCATAGCCAGTTGCGGAATTTATCATCCGTTTTCGTTGAGCAGTTGTTAAGTACAGTCGAACCCCGTTATAACTAACTTCAAGGGAGCAAGGGTTTTGTTCGCTTTATCCGTTGGTTCGCTATATCCGAACCATTAAGAAAAATGTTCACAAAATGTATAACTCATTAGTTGTAATGTGTATTCAATAATAATGTATTAAAAAATAATAAAATCTGTTAAAAATGATCATTAATGAATCAAATTGACTAAAGTCGATTACATTAAACGGACACAATACTAATTAAATTACGTACAATATGAAAACGGCGGGACCAAAATTTTCGTTCGTTATATACCGGGTTCGCTATAACGGGGTTTGACTATATAACGAACGAAAATTTTGGTCCCGCAGTTTTCCTTTTGTACGTAATTTAATTAGTATTGTGCCAGTTTAATGTAATCGATTTTAGTCGATTTAATTCATTAATGATCATTTTTAATATATTTTGTCATTTTTTTAATACATCATTATTGAATACACATTGCAACTAACGAGTTATGCATTGTGTGAACTCTAGAATTTTTCTTAACGGTTCGAATATAGCCAATCACCGGATAAAGCGAACAAAACATTTGGTTCCTTGAAGTTCGTTATAACGCGGTTCGACTGTATAACATTTCTAGATTTGTGATAAAGCATTTCACGGACTACCGACTATTGTGCCATATCATTGCGAGATTATCACATATATAGTATGCTATAAGTCTGTCAAGGCATAGATATTGACCACTGTTGCGGGGCTTGAAAAACTGTATAATCTTAACTTGCCTGCTGGCGTAACTTTTTCTGTCGGAAAGAAGGGGAGCGATCATATGCTTCACACAAAATTTTGAATGCCCGAATTTTTTTTCCGTAGGATTACGTTCCTCAATAACGGTCCTTCGAAGAGGAAATAATTGTCCTACGTCGTGAGTTATAATTTTAGCAGTTCGCCAAACCCAGTAGCAGTAAACAGTTAAACAGAAAAGTACCAAAATGTGTCCCCCCCCCAAAAAAAAAAAAATTTAAAAAGTAAGCAAACGATAAGTAATCCTACGTTAATAACCCGCGGTAATTTCGTTAGAGGAGACTACCTGAAATATTTTTTATGAATTATATTACTCGCTAAATATTAAACTCTTTATATTTAAAACTTCTGTATTTATCATATTAATCGAGTTATGTAATAACTATTTAAGTCAGGATATCTATGGTACCCTAGAAATATGTGCGATAACATTGCTGTTGTGAGGGTGTTCATTAGTTATTTGGGTTTCAACTTTAATACGTTTAAAGGGAAAACTTCTTATAATTACCAACAAATCTTTCTCTGTGTATATAACGGTTTAGAGTTCAATATATTTCAAGATAATACTAATTTAAGACAACATTACGCATTCTTTCGCATTACTGTTTAGAATGTACACGTGGATTATTGTTTCAGACATTTAATGTATTATTCAAATCAGAGATTTCTATAATTTTTACAGGAGAAGGATTGGTCAACTATGTTTGTTCCTCGCAAACTAGCGCCTCAGCGTTGCATCTCAGACAATGCGATTCCTAAATTACTAAATCCAAACTAACTATGGTCGCCGATTTATCGCTCTCTCTGCATAGACCACAGGTTGAGGTTCATTCGCTTTCAAGATTACCTTTATCTTGCCTCCAAATTAATCAGCGAAGCAACCGAAACAAGAGTGCCTATTTCGTTAACAAGTGAACCCCAAAACAACATTGCAGTTATGTTAAATGACTAAGAGCCATTCCATTCCCGAATTTTGACACCTTTACGTACGTTTCGTGCGGAGAAATATACATATATATCCGCGCCCCTCCCACTTCAAACTTCTCCAATGTGTATAGTGAAGAATGTTTCTTGGATTTTAACGAGGCACCGAGAAGGCAGAAATTGACCCCAAGTTCCTCGGGCTCAGCCATCTTTTCTCCATTAACGACTTTTGCCTCTCTCTCCAAAGTCGTACGCAGTTCCGAATAGTCGGCCGGGGGGTGGGGTAGGCGCGTAGATGGGCTTTTAAAGCATCCAGTGGTAATTAAACCGACCGTTAATTACTCTGCCCCCCCCCCCTCTCCCTCCCAAACACGTGCTCCTATGACAAGGTCGTGCACCGTGGTCTGGAAAATTATTCATGGACTGCGGGATAAAAGTCCTGATGACGAATCCGTCTATGCGAGTGTCGGACAGGTAGGTTAAGGGGCTACAGGTACCTACCTCGAGTTTGTTGATTTAGTTTTGCTGGGAGTTCAAAGGGTGCGTTTTAATGTCTCGGCTCGAAATTTGAATAATGGACATTCTGAGAAAGGGGGGGAGGGCGAGTTTTAAAAGGTAGACGGCGGGGGAGGAGAGAGCGTGGAGGAGTCACTCGCGGCTTTTAGCTCACGTGAGTGGGAAATTAACTGTTGAAGGAAAAATGTCGGGTGAGAAGGGTACGTTAATGGAGGCAATTGTGCGCCCAATCAGATATGTATCTAAGGCAACGTTAAAAATGCTAAAGGAAAAAACAACTTTCTGTGAGGAAGTAAACGTTTGTCTCTCTTCAATTTGTAACAGTGTATGTCCAGTGACTAAGCTTTATACTCTGTGTATTAATAGTTAAGTTAACCATTCACTACGAGACTGGGTGGAGAAGTGGTAAGATTTCAGGAGCCTGGGAATTTTAGGTACTAGCGAGCACGGTTAGAATTTTTTCCTCGTGTAAGTAACATATTAATTCCCATAAACAAGAGACATAATGATTAATTCTGTATTTCATATTAAAGGCTATATATAGTTATTTTAAGAATTTTTGCACCCGTAATTTTATTTTTTAAATTCGGCTTACAAATTTGATATTATTAAGAGTATTGGCTTCGAAACGGTACATACTTCGAATAATTCCAGTACATGCAAATAAACTCTCAGCCATAAATACAGTTAAGCTTTCTATACCACACCACAACTTTCTTCGACATATTTCTCCACTTCAGAGGTATTTGATAGCTGCAACAAAAGATGGTTATGTTTGTTTTATTACAGCCTGTGTTTACACCATTCATTTTTGGCGAACTCGACGACAGATATTTATCTTGATTATTGTAAAAATTACTGGAGCTCTCCCACATATCGTTGTATAAACCACTAGTTATTTCAACTGAGAAACTCTTGTTTTTTGTATATCAACTTAGGGGTATAATTGTAATTAGTAACCATAATATAATTATATATAAAGTTTGGCTGACATGTAGTGTTTTCCGAAGACTTGTTGCAGGGTGTGCTGAACTATAAACAGTACTTTTGAAGAAATGTGTTAAGTAATTATATTAAATCGTATAATTGTACTAGGTCCTAATTAGCACAGAAGCTATTGGAAAAGAGTCTTTGGAACTGTGTACGACAGTTTTGTTCTAGGGCTTATTTCAATGCAGTGTTTGATATATATCTGGCAGCAGTGCTAAACTCTGGAATTTAATTAATTACAGATTGGTACGTTTAAAACCTGTCTTAAACTGAATATTTTTACACCAAAATTTTCGCAATTTATCGGTTTCAATTCTACATTCTCCCCTCTCCTTTTCCCGATTCCAAAATTAAAATTTTTCTCATCAAAAGCTTCGTATCACTGCCTTAATATATGAAAAGAGAAGTACATCTTTTACAGTTATGCATTTAATCCAAGGTTTAACATTTTATGAAACTAAGTTAATATCATCCGAGATAAACGAATATGTGATGTTATCTGCCACTGCCAAAAAAGGATGGGAAAAAAAAAATTAAATCGTTATTTCAGCGTTCATTTCCTTTAAAAGAACATTTTCCCTCTTTCCTAGAGAAGTTTAATCAGAGAGTCTTGGAATCGAAATTTTAATTCACTTTTATTACTTTTTCACGGGGTGTTGCAATTCATCCCAATTTGAACCCTCTCTCTCTCCGTGTGAAAAAGCAGAAGTTTTTACCCACCCTAGATGTATATATATATATACATATATATCTATACATTTTTTTTTTCGTCATCATCTGTAGGTATCCATTACAGTTCGTGCTTTTTAACGATCCGAAATCTCAGGTTTCGAGGCACCTCCGTGAATTTTTATATTTTATTTTTCCCCCCCGTGTTCGTCAGAAAGGCCGAGGGGGGGGGGGCTCGAAAAAATGGTTAAATTAAATCGGGGAGTTTTTCCTCTCTGTATGGTTCGTAGAGGGGGTGGTGAAGCGGGGTGGTGGGCTCCGTCACATCGCCTGCCATGCAGACGACACAAATGAAGAGGTTGATCGAGACGGAACGTGATTTTTCGCAAGCAGGAGAGCACGATCACGTGACATTAGAATGCTGTTGCCACCCCCACGCTGTGAAAGGTCTGTGCGCATCACGTCAAATTTCGGTCAATTACTGACATGAGGGGACTTGGGGATTTTTGTGTTATTCACCGCCATGCTTCAGGTCTTTGTGTATTTTGTCTGGTGGATACAGTTATTTGCCAGGATTTTGCCAGAAAATTGTTGTGTATATTATTACTGAGTTGTGTTTCAGAGACACAGAAATTATAAATAATTATGCCTGTAATAAAAATTAAGTCAAGCCATGTTAAACTGAGAATTCATTGTAATTTTATATAATAGTTTTTAAGCTCGCTGTTATGTGTATGTATGTATGTATGTATGTATATATATATATATATATATATATATATATATATATATATATGCGTACATACACACATACACACAATGTGTTAGTCTGTGTTTATATATTACAATCGAACCCCGTAATAACGAACTCCAAGGTACAAAAGGTTTTGTTCGCTTTATCCGGTGGTTCGCTATATCCGAATCGTTAAGAAAAATGCTAGAGTTCACAAAATGTATAACGCAATGTGTATCCAATAATGATGTATTAAAAATGATAAAATCTATTACAAATTATCATTAATGAATTAAATCGAATAAAATCGATTACATTAAACTGACGCAATACTAATTAAATTACGTACAATAGGAAAACGGCGAGACCAAAATTTTCGTTCGTTATATCCGTGAATTCGCTATCTACCGGGTTCTCTATAACGGGGTTCGACTGTATAGTGTAAGTTGGTGTAACTGGGCCCATGGGGTAACTGGGCCATCCCCTCCCAGATTTTTCCTGTACATATTAGGTGGGAATTCCCCCTCTGTTGTAGCAACACTGGTAAGCAGAAGTCAACAATCTATCTTACAACATTGGCAATTGCTTTGAAAAATTATTTTTAAATGGGGGTAGAATTTTTTTTTTCTTTTTCTAGATATACAAGCATTGGACCCAGTTACCCAGTCACAGATTCTGTTGTTTCTTAAGAGAAATAGACCTGGGTGGTCCACGTACCTCATTTATCAGGGGAACTGGGCCCACCTGTATTTAAAAATACATACAATATATATATATATATATATATATATATATATATATATATATATATATATATATATATAATAAAAATCAATATCATAGCTTAAACAGACTCTCTAAGACTTACTAAAATGCATGTAATACAAAGATTTTTGAAAATTATACTTGTCAGTATAATTTTAATGTGTTAAAAGTATAGTATATAAAAAGTTGAAAATCTATGGTCTAGTTACCCCAACTTACCTTAAAAATCTAACTTTAACGACATGGTGGCAAATTCGTGCACAATCATATTTTATCAAACTCCAGGAAGATTTACATTTTTTTTAAAGTAAAAAGGCATTAAATTCAACAGTTTGTTAATAATTTTATCACAATAACTATGTTATTCACCAAATATATATTAACGAAGAAGCACAGTGCAGGTTTAAAATAAATCTACAGCCTTAGCAAATTATCTCAAATATGCTTAAATGTGTTTACTTTTAGTGCACTTTATGACAATTGCTCAATTAACTTCGAAATTTTTCCTTTATACCTGTAAAGTGGTAGTAAAGAGTCTTTATTGCTTGAGAACTTAATTACAAGTCAATAAGCCAAACACGAAACTAGTGCGGGTTGGATCCCGAAAGTTTTGTCCTCGGTCGCTGCCATATGACTGATCACGATCAGAAAGGCTGTTTGACAATACGTGAGTATATGAAATTTGCGTGATCCAGTTTGGTCATATCATGTTAGACATAATGACTAGTAATTCAGTTGTCATGTAGAGCTAAATTAGACATTGGCCTCAGTGCGAAATTGAATCTATCTGTGTCATGTTTATAATAGGTCTATTTCTATTCTTCTGTTGGTTCTTAGCGGCCTGTTTTTTTTATTCAACATACCGAGATTTAGTAATTAAGGATGACCAAAAGGGAACTAAGGCAGACTGAGAGATGGGGAAAATTAGCTGATTAAATCGGGTTATATATGTTATGTATATTATATTTGTTAAATATAATTTTCAGCCCTAAATCGAGCATGTTAGCCAAACACGTTCATACACAGTAAAACGGTTCAGAGTTCAGCGCTTCAACCTTAAACAATCTGTTTTAAGATAGAAGGTGTATCATGTGACGTCTAAGAGCAAATAGTTTAGTAATGTAATCAATAGGATTTACTTTTAAAAAGTTATGGGCACACGTTTTTTACTTCAAAGGGCACTGCCTTCTACTAGCTAAGTTCTTAAACTTATAGACATCAGAAGTCGCTAAATAAGTATCAAATGTTCTATCTCTTAAGGTGTCACGTAAATTGACACTTCCTTGTTAAATACAATGTTTGCCAGCATTTTTTCATGATAAAGTTCATGATGAGAATCACAGGAAAACAAATTAATAAAACCAACTCGACTGCGAATTCAGTTTTATAAGTTTACGAATTTAATTATTTTTACTTTCTCAGTCGTCTTTTTGTCGAAAATTCTTTGATAACGGTCGAGGTGCGTCTCTCTCTTTCGTTTTACACCTCTGTCCAATGTGAATGCACCATGATGGTGCATTCACATTGGACAGAGTTCTCTCCCCGACTCCCCTGTCATCACTTAGTCACGGTAACATTAGACACGGTATTTAGAACCACCCCCCTTCCCGCTCTTGATCTCCCCCACTCTTGGTGTCTCCCCCCGACCCCGCTCGACACCATTTGACCCGCTGATCCCACTCTCTTTCTTTGAAGGACCGCCAGAGGAGGCGATCCGACGCAGGGAACAGAGTACAGAGACACATAAATCACTGGCAGAGGCAGAGAGCGCTGTGCCAGTCTTTACGCGCTATCAGAAGCACCATCAAAGTGATCACGCAGCGAATCACACTGGTCACTAATTTCGACTGCACAGTATCTATGTTGCCTCAAGTGACTCTTCTCTTTTGACTTCACTCTCAAGCCCTTGATCCGACCAGTTATCATGTGCTGCTACATGCAAGTCAAAGTGACTTCACGATGAAATTATTTGGCAAAGACATAACTGCCCGCCAAAAAATTGCACAAAATGCGATAAAGGAAATGCATGAATTTATTTCAGTCTTCCTGCATGTATGGTACCCTCTGCCATGCTGAGGGTCCTTTAATTACGCTGAAACCTCGATCTGGGCTATTAAGTAGGCTGAAGACTTAATTTCCAAATCGCGAAACTCCCTGTTAACCAATTGAATAAACCTGTCTTGATAACATAAATTTGTGTTGCACGTGTTTTACTGTTTTAAAATTTATGGCGCGTTCTTCAAAGGAACTCCCCGAAAAGATTTAGCGAAAGTATATTCAGATTTTAATATATCATAGTGAGCTTCTTTTCTGGATTGCGCTCCTGTATTTTAGCGCAATACGTCTTAAGGAAATTTCTAAAATGGTCTCTTCCGTTTGAATTTGAATACTCTCCCCCCCCCCCCCCCCTTTATAGATGAGCGATTCCCTCGGCAAAACGGTTATTCAAGTTCCACAGATTTATATTTGTTGATAGCATTATCTTTGGTTCTAGATCACAGTTTATTTATGGGCAGCTTTTTTTCGATTACTTTAACATGCTGTCTTTTTTTTTCCCCCTTCTTCCTTTCTTTCTTTGAAGGACGGTTGTTGTCGATGATATTTTTATAATCCTCTTCTTTTGAGGCTTTACAAGTTATTAAAAAAGGGTTGCTAATATACATATGTACACACACAATTCACACAGTGGAACCTCGATCGATCGTTCCCCGAATAATCCGTTTTCCCATGTCGTTTATTTTATGCTGTCCGGATGATGATATTTCTTTGTTCCCGTATCTATAGTTTTCCCACATTAATCGTTTATGCAATTGGTCCCTTTAAAAACGATGGATCGAGGTTTCACTGTGTGTGTGTGTGTGTGTGTATATATATATATATATAATGAAGTTTTGAGTACAAGATCATATAAATTTATATATATAATTTTAAATTTAAAAACAAATTGTTAAAAAAAAATTACGCTGACAATAATAAAGTCTAATAATAAAATCTTAAAATACTTTCAATTTCTTAATTAAAAATAATATAGTTGTTTCAATTATTAAAATTAAATACTTAAACTCTGACACTCAAAACTGAACATTCATACTTCGATATATTTTAGTATTCGGTCGCCATGAATTAATTTCTATTAGTTGTTTGCTGAAGTATTGCTGTTATGTTTTAACCGTATTCTTACAAATAGGCCTTTTTTGTTTGACAATAAACAATTTAGATACAACGTAGACTATTTATTTCTATTAAGAATCAAGCAAACACGTTATTGCATCCACTTCGAGTTAGATGAAAAGGAAAATATCTCAAAAATTCCGCAACTTTTAACACTTGCAGAAATTTGCTCCAGACTTTTCCCGTTATCGACTTACCAGTTCTGTCTAAACTCAAGATTTTTTTTCCTCCCCCCTTCTCTCGCTCATATCCCTAACCATTTTTCATCCCCCCTTCTTGTCACTTCCGTCTCTCTTCCACCCCCGACAGAGAAGAAGTTCGAAGAAAAAATAGTGCAAGATTTCGAGTGGTTTGTTCCTATCTAAGTCAGTGTCAGCACCTCTCCGCGTATTATCGTGCAACCAGGGCCGCCGATAAGGAGGAAAACTGGCGCTTAGAGAAGTCGACGTGCTCCGGCTTTTTCGGGGCCCCTATGTTTTATGAGGTAACAGATGCTGTTGTGAGGGTTCGCGCAGAGGATGTTTCGAGATGATATGCGATTGATGTGGACCTCAGCTTTGAGTCCCTGTATTTTTGTGGCCAACGCTGTGGTAGTCAGGGAATAATGAAATTTTATCCATTCCACAATTCCCGTATACGTTGGTAGATTGAAGCAGATACCAAGCAAGTGTAGAATAAACGTATATACTGATGTACATATTTTCATACTCATGGCCGCATATATATATATATATATATATATATATATATATATACACACACACACACACACACATATACAGTTGGCTCTCTGTTTAACGACTTTCAAGGGACCGTGAAAAATCGTCCTTAAGTAGAGGTCGCCCTTAAACAGAATTTGTGAAGAATTAACATTTCCCATAACATCGGAGGGGCCGGGACTGGGAAATATCATCTTTAAATAGAGATCGTCGTTAAGTAGAGCGTCGTTAAACAGAAAGCAAACTGTATGTGTGTGTATATATATATATGGCCAGTAATGGTTCCGAAAAAAGGCCTTTTGAGGGATGGCCAGATAGAGAAGTTTCCTTAAATGTATGCATGTATACACATACATAACATACATATGCACACTCACACTATATATTTGTATGTAGCTACAAACCAAGTTTGTCCGGTATAAAGGGTTTAAGTTTAAAAATAGTGATTTTTAGATATTTGTTACTATTGATAATACATTTAAAAAAGAAAAATTTTTGACTGGTATGAAACACTGAAGTTTATCAATTTTGAATACAAAATTACATTTCTGTGTACAAAAGACTCGAAATTATATTTTTGAAATTATATTTTCGAAGTCGAAACTATATTTTTGTGATTGGTATAAAAGCAAATAACTTAGCATATTTAAATCACTGTTTTTGACTTAGCCTTTATACCGAGCATTATATATATATATATATATATATATATATATATATATATATATAAATAATATGCGTCTGTGTGTGTCTGTAATGAGGGATTTCACGGCCCTTAAAAATTTTCAGATTTAATATCCTTGTAAATTTTTTTAATTTCCAACGTTAAATCACGCATTAAAAATTCCTTTTCGCGTATTTCCCATATTTGTTATACTAGTGTGTGTTTTCTTTGCCTCGTGAAAATGGTTTGTTGCCTGCTAACAAATTTTAACTTTCAAATTGTGGAAATCACCTGCCAAACTGTTTGAGAAAAATTTCGTGATTATTATTTTCCTTTCCAATTTATTGAAGCACAGCAGTACCCTTGTCTCTTTCTGGCTATTACTAGTTAATTCACTGAAATGACCACAAATTTTCAGGCCCATTTTTTTTATCGATGCAATTCACCATATTGATTCATTTCGAAATCGATACCTTTCACCAATCGTTTCCGAAAGAGAGCGTTGGCTCGTTCCCAGACGTGGGGCGATTTTTCTGTGTTTTCCCCCCGCACCCTCGCGTTCCCCCCCCCCCCCAACGTTACGCGCCTGTGTGTGTGTATATATATATCCCCTATCCTTTCCTGCGAAAGCAGGGACTTAACCTCCCCGCGAAAAAGGTGGAAAACAAAAGTGTCCGAATCCGGTAAGGTACACGAAAAACCACTCCGGTTTTTGTGACTAACGGCTCCCAGGATCCGGGACCCGGCGATTACCAGTAATGAAAGTTGATGGCAAAACTACATTTCTGTTGAGATGTACATTCCGTGTTTTTTTTCTCCTTTTTTTTCTTTTCCCACCCCTCCGTTTCGTGCACTACCTCTCCACATCTTCGGGTTACTTCGATACCTCAACTCAAGTGGGATTTTTTTTTTTTTTTGCTTCATGTTCGTTTACCAGCCATCACGACTTCTGTTGTGCATAAGCGGCTTTGATATCTCACGTGCTATGGAAATGTGTCCAGTTTTTTGTATCCCGGAATTTTATTTCTCACTTTCTTCAAGTACACCTGTAGTTCCACGTTTATGTAAGGATCCGATTGTGGATAAATTCGCCATTCCCTTTTAAGCCCAATTTCGTGGGTATTTTTGTCTAGATGAGATTTGAGTTTAGTAATTTCATATTTAAATTCTTTTCTCTAATTGATTTAAAATTAATTTTCATCCCCAAATTAATTTTACTGGCTCTCTAATCAGACTTAGTTCATAAGCGGCTTTGATATATCACATGCTATGGCAGGGGCTTGCTTAGGGTTTTAGCGGCCCTGGGCAACACCTTCTCTCAGCGGAGAGAAGGTGTTGCCCTGGGCGAGTCACATTTACTGGCAATCAAACTTCTTTACGTATTGAGTAAGACCTTTATCTTGTAAGACAACGCCGATCCCCCCCCCCCCCCCCCCCCCCCCAAAAAAAAAAAAAAAAAAAAAAAAAAAAAAAAAAAAAAAAAAAAAAAAAAACCTGCATCCACTACTTATTTTACTAATGATTACTTTTAATGCATTACGTTTCGATACTAAAAACCAAAAGGGTAGTTTGTCAGTTAGGATTCTTTCTACGATTCTTTTCAAAAAATCGAAACATATATTTTTTTATAAGTTGAATTATAGAAACCACGAAAAATGAGGGATTTCTTAAAGACTCCGTAACATTTGAGATGAGATGAGGAATAAAAATGGCGGCCCTAAATTTTTAGTGGCCCTGGGCGGTTACCCAGGTCGCCCACCCTTAAGCACGACCCTGTACTATGGAAATCTGTCCAGTTTTTGTAATTTTATTTGCTACATGCGCATTTGTAGTTTCACGATTATGTAAGGATCGGATTTTGGATAATTTCTCCAATCCCCGTTTTGAGGACAATTTCGTAGGGATCTTTGTCTAGATGAACTTTGAGTCTAGTAATTTCATATTTAAATCTTTTCTGCTTCATATAAAATGATTTTTCTTTTCGTCCCCAAATTAATTTTACTGCTTTTATAATTCTTGCTACTCAGTCATTCTTCGTCTATCCCATGTAACAGATGGAACTATAATGTTCTAAATTGTATATAGGGTTGTCTTATAGCAAAGGCTTTAACTAATCCGTATCACTCCTAGACACTGCCGACAGGAGTATCAGACTGGCTTGTGTTTGGCAACAATACTGCCGGTTAGATTGGTCTGTCTCTCTTTCTCTCCGTTTGTTTGTTTAAGGGAGTTCAGGATACAAAATTCTTCAAATTTTCCAAAAAGTTTTATTGCATTAAATTTTTTTTCAGCTTAAAATGACTTTTAAATCATGTTTCTATCTTAATTGGAACGGGATATATATATATATATATATATATATATATATATATATATATATATATATATATATATATATATATATATATATTGGCAACATTCTAATAGCAGCCAATCTTTGTTTAAACCTGTAAATGCGTTTTACTGCATGGTGGTTTTTTTATTTCACAATTTCTCATCTTTAAATTGTTATAAGTCAAGAACCGTTAAAGATAGATAATTCAAACATGGAACATGTCTTTTTAAATTATTTTACTTCAATTTTGATTCAGAAAATTTGAAAAAAAAATTTGCTTTTGAAAAATAATTTTTTTAAAAATGAGTTACACCATTTTAAAAAAAAATTTTTGCTCTAAAAATTTTTAAATTTTTTAAATTAATATCTTAAAAAACGTTGAATCATAATTAAAACTGAAATTTTTCATTTAATTAAATAGAAATATATATTTTAAATTTGACAAATAAAATTTCGATTTATAACGATTTTAAATTACCCTAGTTTTTTAATATATTTAAAATTTTTAATGTTATAATTTTTTAGAAACTTTGAGAAGTTTTATGATGTGATTTTGTTTACCAATTATATAGTTAACCATCACAAAAAATTCAAAATTTTAACTCGATAAATAAAATATTTTTTAAAATTTCTCCTGGACACCTTAAAGATGAGTATTTTGCATGTTGATCACCATGCTGACAAGGGAAAAATATCACACTAATTTTCTCTGGTATCTTGATTTGGTCTGTCTACATGTGATGATTTCATGGAACAAACTCATACACACACCCATATATATGTATGTGTTTGTGTATGTGTGTAAGTAAGAAAAAATTTCTAATTGTGGAAATCTTGTCGCAGCATTAATAATACATCTGTTCATGAGAATAGTGTATTCAAGTACTCGAATGGATATAAAGTGATGTGGTCACTGTACATGCTGATACTACCAACAAGTTTTTTTTTCTGAAAAAAAAGATATTATTAAATCCTTCATCCCAGAATATCTGCTTCTTGCAACTTCAAATACCCCTGGACAAGCTCCCCATGTTGTATCCTAACAGAATTCCGTATCTAACCAGCTATGTGGCCTCTTCCCCCAGTTTAAAAAAAAAAAAAAAAGTATCGTATAAAATCTATCTAGAAAAATGAAAACTACCCAGCTATGAAGGCAGAAAAATATGAAATTCGATTTACTCTCGAGTTTATCCTACTTTATATTCTTTCACTTATTCTATTCTGTTCGGGGGCCCATTTTCTTTTCTGGCTTCTTTCCCCTCCCCCATCTTCCTTTTCCCCCTCTTGAACCCTTATCTTCTGATGGCTACGTTTTCAATGAACCGTGTATAAGATTTCTTATATTCTTAGAAACTATTTTTAAGGTGTATGTTAATTTGCGTGCTTTATTTATTTATTCATTTTCGTTACATGGTGATGTTTGTTTACGTTGAATTTACGCAAGTTTTATCTGTCATTTTTTTTTTTACTACGACAGTTAGGGACTTAGAAGAATTGTAAAAGACTGATTAACTTCTATCAGTCGTGGCTGAGTATTCTTGCGACACGTTGAGTTTATTTTTTAAAATTTTATTATTATTTTTTTAAAAGAATTCCTCTTTTCTTTACTTTTTTAAGACATTTTTCTCCTCTTATGTGATATGGGAATCAGTTTTTAGTGCATCAGTTATTGTAGATCTGTTACGTGACGCTGAATTAGTAGTTTGACAAACTTGACTAGTTCGACAAGTTATTTCGCCCCTGAAGAGATTATTTGTTTCTAATATTCTGATAACTAGCGTTGAATTAATGAGGAACTATCGTTCTTATAGAAAATAATTACAAAATTAAAAGAACTTTGTATGTACCATGTTTTTAAATTTTCTGTTGAATCATATAAACTTGTTAATTCTATGTATTAATAAATACTTTTTAAATTTTTATGGTGAATTATCCCATCAACTTCAATTAACTTCATTTTCTTTCAATTGGAAGTTAACTTGCGTTTATTCAAATTAGTTAAAAGAATTCCTCTTTTTTTTTCTTCTTTTTTTTGTTAAGGACATTTTCCTCCTCTTATGTGATATGGGAATCAGTTTTAGTGCGTCAGTTATTGTAGATCTGTTACGTGACGCTGAATTAGTAGTTTGACAAACTTAACTAGTCCAACAAGTTATTTCGCCCCTGAAGAATATAGATCATTTTTTTGTAATATTCTGATAAATAGCGTTGAACTTATGATGGACTATCGTTCTTATAGAAAATAATTTCAAGATAACAAGAACTTTTCATATACCATGTTTTTAAAATTTTCTGTTGAACCATATATACTTGACAATTCTATATATTAATAAATACTTTTTTAAAAATTTTTTTCGTGAATTATCCCATCAAATTGAAATAAAATGAAGTTAATTGGAAGTTAACATGCGTTTAACTTTTCGTTCCCGTCCCGGCCGATAGATGGCTGCACCAGTCTACAAAACAAAATTAACTGAAAATTAATTCAATCCTGCTTAAAGATGGCTAAAAGTATTAAAATAATGCATTGTCATCGTGTCCTGGGCTATTCTAAAAGTTTCAAATGTCTAGCTAGTGGGGAAGTTAGTTAAAAATCGATTGCAAGATTTGTACGGGACAAACACACAAACAAACAAACAAGAAAGCGAGTTAATAAAAACATGGTAAATAGGCATAATTACCCGTATCCCACCCCCTTAAGTTGTTATTTATAGCTTATGTTTAGAATTTTTGGCTGGATTAATGAACATTAGCAAAGTCGTGCTTTTTTGGAAAATCTGATCACCGAGATAATGAAATTAATTGGCTATAAAAATTTAGGGAAATATTCAATTTCCCCCGGAAAATATGGTATTGACAAGAAATTTCTCAACGGATCTCGTAGCTTCCCAGCCCACTGCCACAGATTTCAACCCTCTATCATAGAGTTTAAGAGAGCTAAAAAAAAAAAAATCATTGCATCATAATTCATCCCTAGACATTGAGTTTCGTATTTTTGTGCGACTGTTCTGAAAGCACGAACGTTCTTGTTTGCTATTCTGCGTCCAAATATGTTTGCATAAACAACATATTATATTTCGATGCCTAACACACGTGTATTAAGTTATTGACTGTAGTGATAACACTTTATATCCTGCTTTAGAGAGTTATTTTTTAAAATGTGTTGTTTTAAAATATGCTTTTTTTCATAGATGCTTTTATTTTATCTTCCCCCCCCCCTCCCCAAATGCGGGAATTAAAAAAATTGTCAGATATAAAATTTTTATGCCAAAAAATTAACAAAATGCGTTTTCATAAAGAAAACTTTGAGAAAGATGGATGATGTATAGTGTTTTACTGTTTTGGAATGTGTATAGACTATGGGAACATAATGATATTCCTTTATACGAATTGGATTATAATATATGAATTATTGTTTTGTAAATTTTATTAATTGGCTAAATATATACGACCGGATTAAAATATTTCATTGAACTATTTCAAAATAAACCATAATGCCGCAAGATTAAAATTAACTTCTGGATATTTTAGAGAATATTAGAATAGCGAGTACAGTCGCCTTGAGAGCTTTTTTTCCCCTATTTGTTATAAATTTATTTCTTTGGAACGATTGTAATGAATCTCTTGGTATCTTCCCTGATGGTCTTAAATCTTCTGGGTTGTATCCATAAATGGATTCGCTTAGCGCATTGTTAACCTATGGAGAAAGTTTTTCCGAGAATTACCAACTTGGATTTTTTTAACTTACTAACGAAGTTCCTCCATAACGGTCCTCCGGAAAGGAAAATTTTAGATGCTAAAACCGTCCGTCCGTACCTCGCGAGTTATAATTTTGGCAGCATGCCAAACCCAATCTGTATCGCTTGGACAAGCAGTAAACAGTTAAACAGAAAAGTACCAAAGTGCGTCAAAATTTTGACATACATACGTACATATATATAGATACATATATACATAACACATACGTGCATTGTACATATGCATGCATACATACAAAAGAGGTAAGCAACGATAAATAATCCTACGTTAATAACCCTTAGTAGTTTCGTTAGAAGAGTCTACCGCCCCCCCCCCCTTTTTTTTAATCGTACTCCGTAATAGAGAAAGAAATTTTTTAGTGACTTTTCATTTTAGAAATTTCGTTCTCTAAAATAAAATTATATG
Source organism: Dolomedes plantarius (assembly GCA_907164885.2). NCBI lineage: Eukaryota > Metazoa > Arthropoda > Arachnida > Araneae > Dolomedidae > Dolomedes > Dolomedes plantarius. The sequence continues at coordinate 29,033,561 of OU015502.1, forward strand.
AAAAACACAGTATACCTCATTTTCTCCCCGAAGAAATCAAATTTATAAATATTATTTGCGTTTATTTTAAAGAATAAAAAGGGTAACCGAGTAAAAAAAAAAAAGTAAGTTCAACTCGGCAATTACTAAAAAAATTTCTACGTTGGTTAACATGGAGGTTGTCTAATCCATTATCGCTACCAGCCAGCAACCTTAAGAGGCTTTTAAAAATTACTTGAGTTCTCAGCAGTTTAAAAAAAAAAAAATTGAATCAAAAGTCGCATGTAGTCTAAAAACAAGTCTGCCGTCTCTCCTTTCCAGCACCATTTTAATGAATGGCTCGCTGTCTGCGTTGACACGCCATTCAGATCCCCTAAATACTACCTCGTCTTTTGTACTTCGCACATCTTCTCTTCCTCTAGATCTTAATGCAAACACATTTCATATCTAACCAGCTGGCTTGCAAGACCCCAGAAACAAAGCACGGCATGAAATCCGTTTAAAAAAAGAAAGAAGAAGAAAAAAAAATCTACCGGAGCTATGAAGCCAGAAAATATGAAATTCGATTTACTCCCGAGTTTATCCTACTTTATATTCTTTCATTTTATTTTATTCTGTTAGGACTATTTCTGTTTTTTTTTCTTTTTCCCCCTTTTGAATTCTTATCTTCAGTGGCTAGCTCTGCAGTGAACCGTAAACTATAGGATCTTGTTTTTAGAGTATTTTTTTTTTTGAAGGGGGGGATTCCTTTTTTAACGTCCCCCCCTCCACGTGACCGTTTTGGATGAATTATTTAACATTCCTGAGCAGCGGACGTATCTATTTCAGTAATTCCTCGACGTTTTCGTTTCCGATAACAGTTGGAATTATTGGTTTTAGAGTAATTCCCATGCGCGATGTTTTTGTATAAAGGGATGCTGGAGCTTTTCACCTTCCCCTCCTCCCTCACTTCTGTGCCCGCGCCCGATCGCTTTAAAAAACAATGTTCTTATAACTTTTAGAGGTTTCGTTGCTGAATGGAAATTTATTCCGTGTCGGTAATGTTCCGTTTTTTCGATGAAAGTGAGTAATAGTTTGTTGAAATGATTATGTTTTAAAAATATTTTTTTTCTTCCGAGGCCGGTGTTTTTTTTTTTAAACTTGGAATTTTACTTACTAGAATTGCGTTTATTAAAGTAATGCTTCGTATAATCTTTGTGCGTTTCTGACGAAATGACAATGCTAAGTTTAATTTCTCGAATATGATAGGCTTGTTTTCGAGGTCCTTATTTTCATCAAGCCGTAATCACACTGCGACCATCAGCGTGACCCGCATCGAAATATTTTTAACCAATCTCAGACCTTAATCGTTTCGTGGGTAATCGTTTGGTGGTTTGTGATACGTTAAAAATTGTTAGATGCGAGTAATGCATTCTCTAGTGCAGGGGTTCTCAACCTTTCAGGTTCTGTGCTCCCCTTTGAACACTAATGTGAGGTCACGCCTCCCCCATCACCACCACCATATATATGTGGTCAATACAAGTGTAGTACAATCGGAATTTGAAACTGAAGCTGGTTATTAAATGAAAATATAGAATAGATAATTTCATACACAAAATTTAATATTACTACACATAGCTTAATTTGGAACATATTATTAGAACATATGAAATCAAAGAATTAATACAGATCAAATATATTTGAGGTAATCAAGGATCTAGGTGAAGTTGTCATGTAATAACAGTCACTTTCACAACACTAATGAGGGGGCTGGCACTGTTTGTTCTTGACAAGTTTTTGAATATTAGGTTGTAACTGTGACAAAGCACACCTCAGGTCACTTTCAACGTCGAGACCTACGACAATTATTGTATTTTTACAATTACGACAATTATCGTGTTCGTGTTCGTATGTCGAAAATACGTTACGGTTACATTGTGACTGCAATATTGAGTACAATAAATTACAGTTAGTTTTATTTTTTATTTTACTTTTTTTAAAACTCACACCTCACTTGAAATTCCTCTACGCCCCCCTAAGGGGGGGGCGCCCCCCAGGTTGAGAACCGCTGCTCTAGTGGATGTAATGTGAACAAGGCCTTAAAGCTTGCAGGTAGGATGAGCACTGATCTCGTATTTTGAGGGTGTACGGGTGTCAGTTCGAAAGAACCCTTGGCTGTTTTTTGAACCAGCTGGTTAGAACCCCCGGAAGTCGAATGTTGTCATTTGTTCGATGTGTCAGTGTTGTAAACGACATCATCTATCGTACCGAGTTATATATATACTGTAGTCGAGGGGGTAAGCGAACCTTTAGCGTTCGAACCGATGTTCCAACTACTGAACTGATGTACTATGCCGTTGGTCCACCCTACTATGTAACGAAAAATAAAGATTATAAAATACAATAACACATTGTACCCAAATTCATTCACTGTAACCGGGCGATGGTCGAATGGCTAGGGCGCTAGCATTCTGCACCAGAGTCTGTGGGTTCGAGTCGCACTATTGGGATGGATGTTTATAGCCGTTCGGAATTGGCTTTAATCAGCAGGTCCCGGCCCTCGAGTAAAGAAAAATGACTGCATCGTTCTCAATCAGTCAACCAACCATCATTCACTGCAATATCGCGATCGTATTTAAAATGCTGAATCATTTAATATACAAATAAAATGGTAGCTGATGCTTTTCAGAAAATATTTAATACGTGTGGAGTAAGTTTCTGTGAGTTATGTAAGCTTCTAAGTTGTATGAGCTCAGTTCTGTAAGCTTCTGAAACTAAGTATCTGAAGTAAGTTATATAATCTTCAAAAAATAGAAAACTCCCATTGCCGAGTATAAATCACACTTTGATACTGAAAATGCATACAGTTATACTCTATAATATTTGTTTTATAGACGTACTAAAAGCTAATTTTATCGGCTTAAAATTCTTGTCTCGGAGACGTCTGTGCTTACAGTGACATAACAGACAAATGGCTTATGCCAGACGTCTTTGTCTGTCAAGGGGTTATATAATATAAATCTTCGTTTTCATATTTTGTTTCCATTTTCCGTTTGTTCAGCCGTAGTTTTACGTAGTTAACTTTACAAATGATTGTTCTGCATTTATTGAGCAGGAATGGGCTATTAACGCTTCTCTCAGTCTATGTTTTCAACAGGGTTTTTAGAGCAGTCACAAGAAGTTTTGTGTAAATCGATCCCAAGAGTTTAGAATCGTATCATGAATAGAGAGGATTTTCAATTTTATCTGGTGATTATGTCCCAAAAGCTTTAAAACACTGTTTAAGGCAAGAAGAATTGAGTATAACTACCTCATTACTAATAATATCGATCTAAAGCAGGGCCCGATTTAGAAAATTCTTGACTATAGGCACAACTCGGGATGCCTCCCCCCCCCCAACACTGATGTGGGCGTAAAATTTCCAAAATTGACGTACAAAATAAATAAATAAATAAATAAATTTTTTAAAAAAATCATGAATCATTGTGAAAGTACCATTTTACCAAGAATTGGCTATTCGAAGCGTAGAAGCCTAGGACATTATCAAATAACAAAAATCAATACAACATATTATCTTCATCATTAAAACATCAATGCAACCAGAAAACCGTATTAATCCCTTATATACACTATAACATGCGTATGATGAACTATACATATAACTATACATATGACGAACCTATCAATCAAATTTGTAAGGATGTATAAAAAAAATTGCTATTTAAAAAGTTAAAATTTAAAAAAAATTGAATTGGGAATTTTTTCTTTTAAAATAAAAATTTTGGGGGGCCCCCAACATTCGGGCGCCCCTAGGCCCGGGCCTACTGGGTCTAATGGAAAATCAGGGCCTGATCTAAAGAGTTTGGAATCATAGCATTTATAGATAGAATTTTCAATTTTATGGTGTGCTGTAAAAGCTGTAAAAACCAAGAGCTGTAAAAATGCGTTTAAGGCAAAAAAAAAAAAAGAAGAAAAATTCGAATATTAAAATGCGAAAGTTAAAAAAAAAAGGTAGATTACTACAAGTTATTGTTTACAGTTTTATCAATGTAATAAGACTTCTCAACGATAATGATAAGGTAAAAAGAAGAATCCTTTAGTTCCGAATAGTGGTATCCTTAACGCGGCATTAATACCTCATATTCCGCAGTCACTCTCTAGTTTATCAGGCAACGTCTCTTGTAACCGGCCCGGCGAATACTGATATAGTTCCTCCTCCCCCTGCCCTCAACACCTCTCCTTCCTTTCCGTGGTGTAGTAGTCGGGTTCATCAGCAATTCTAAACCGAAAACTGCCCATTGCTGATTCACATCCTGGCCTAACGATAGAGATTACGATTCCGAATATAATGATGGAGCGGGGATATATATACATCTATATATATATACACGCGCGCGCGCGCCCGCGTCCGAAACCGTATATATATATATATATATATATATTTATATATATGCGTAAAGGGGTTAACAGGTAACGCTCTGCGCTAGAAGAGGAAGGTATGTTCCAGCGGTCAGTGATTTATGAACGCCGAGGGGGGGGTTGTGGTAGGGGGGAGGTTCGGTGGGTCCATTCTGGCAGCGCGGTCATTCGTGGCAACTGGCCATTGAAGGCCTGCTCTCACGTCAACCCCGTAATCAGGGGCGAGCTGACCACAAGCCCCTGGTACTGATGATGTTCTGCACAGCGGATGAATGTCCGAGTTTAGTGCGGATGGTCAGCGTGCACGCCCCCTGACGTGAGCACATTTGCTGGGGCTGTTCTGGGTTGAAGGGGGTGGGTAGGAGGGGGGTCAGTTAGCCGCGCTTGTGGTATTGAAACAGGTTTGAAGGATTGTTTGATGCAATACAGGGATTAACGGGCAATTTTCGTGCTTTTTGTTTGACTTCTTCAATATATACTTCCAAAAGCATTTCTTTTTTTGAAGTGGTTTTGTTTTGGGTTGGTACGAATAGTTAGCAGTGATGTGGTATTGGCGTGTAATTAAAGCATAAGATATATGACTGTGTTTTTGACGGGATGCTGATAAACAACTCGTTGTATATGCTGTTCTCGCTTTCAAACTAAATATTACGGATGAATGTAAAAGACGTCAGTTACGTTACATTTTCTGTGTTAATTTGGGGGTTTTCTTTTTGTCGCCTGTTGTATAACATTTCGTACAGTTAGTGGAAAATCTCGTTTGTGTTTTACGAAATCCTGATGGTATAAATGTGAGTATTATAAACGTGATAAGAAAAGAGACTTAATTTGTTGATTAAGGTTAAAGATTGATTACTGCTCGCCAGTGCCCTGAACTTGCGTGTGTCTGTTTTGTGCATCGTAGTGCATTCTATAAAGGAAAGTGCATTCTATAAAGGTATAAAAGAATGCACGAAAAATAACATACAATTTGCAAACAAGGAAATGTTGCAGAATCTTTCCAAATTCACAACTGAAATTGCTTCATTGTTGTTTCAATTATGACTTTTATTAAACTGTGGTTGTAGTTCATTTAACACTTCTAAATTAGATTAAATATATTCTCTTACGGAATAGCGGGCCATGTACTGTTTGTCCTTTGGATCTGTGTTTCCTCAGCATCCCCTTGCTTTGATTTTCTCAAATAATCCGAAGTTCAGTGTCTTCACAACTTCTAGAAATCTTATTAAGTAAAACTTTTTCTTAAGCTTACCATTATCTCAAATCATCCTTTGAAAAATAGGCTTCTGTTCCAAAGCCATTCTGTGGGTGTTTGTGGGTTTTCTACTTTTAGAAGAGGAATTGAAGGCCTTATTTGAATAGTAGTGGTTCAACTCCATTCTTGTTCATTTTAAGATACAGAGCCTTAAAATCTAATGAGTGCTGAGAAATGACTGCTGAAGTTTTTAAATATATCATGTATGAGGAAGATCTCTTTAAGCGTTTTCTGTTATCTCGTGCATTCGGATGTAAACATATCTCCCTTTCTATTTCGTCCTAGTGGTGCCAACTTTCCTGATAGTGCATTTTTCAGTATCTGTAGATTTTTTTCTTTACTCTTGCATTCTGTAGATATGAATCCAGGAATAACAATACAAATTTAAAGACTCGTTGTAGAACACGGGACAGAAATATATGTTGAACATAGCAAAGCAACTACAGACTTAAGACGGTGGAAGTTGTGTATTGACATTACCTTTCTTTGTTGTAACCATTATAACTTGCATTATGTGAGAGCTCCTTAGTATTTAACATTTATTTTATATATATATATATATATATAATATGAAGGCCTTAATTGAAAAGTGGTCCAACTCCATTCTTGTTAATTTTGAAATAGAGCCTCAAAGTCTAATGAGTGCTGAGAAATGACTGCTGAAGTCTGATTTGTAACGCCCTCTGTTGCCAGCAGAAATAAGCTGGAGTTGCACCTATTTAAAAATAAGATAGAAATGACTTGTATGAAAATGAAAGTGAGGCTAACTCCGTGTTTTTATTTTTTTATTTTTTATTAAGTGGAATTGGACCACTATTGAAATAAGGCCTTCAATTATAGTTTGTTAAAATTTCCTTCCGTTTTCCCACGTTATTTGCTATCGTTTAGAAAAGCCGTAGATACCGTGAAAAGATTTTTGAGGTGTTAGAACCTAGCGAAGATTTTCTAGGCACTTCCTAAGCCATCTTTCGATGTAGAAACCGCAACAAGTATTCCTGGTCCAAAGAAACAAAATTTTTATCCATTTCCCTTGCAGGGACGCACGCAAACGTCTGTGTACCTGTTGCCCGGACCGGACCAATCTCTTTAACACATCTCAGCTTTGAGACCGCATCAAAATCCGATAAAGAATTTTTCGGGAGGGGGAGAATGTGCTAAATATAAAACCGGTAGGAGATAGTGAGAGAGGTACGTGATTCCACGACTGCAGAAAACGGGACTCATTCCGGGAGTCTCCTGGGTAGGAGGTTTTAGGTTGTGCAACAGTGCAAGTGGCCAGTTTAATAACAGCCCGCCCCTGTACGAGCGTAGCTAAAGCGTTAGTTTTTCGTGCTTTTATGGCGGTCTTGGGAGGAGACAGGTTTGAGTATTTATTTTTTTATTTTTAAGGGAGAGTTTAGGGCATGTAAAAAAGTAATTTGATCTAATGTAGGTGATAAAAGCTTGAGGTAAGAAAGAGATTATGTTTCTAAGATTAGCCATCGTGGCTGTGGTGTTTATTTTGAAGGTTTTATTATTTTTGCCTGAGATTTTTTTTCCCCGTTGGTTACTTTTTTATTATCTCCTGGTGTGCTGCAGATGAGTTAAAAAAGTTTAATGTTGTTTTATTTACTGAATATCCTTTTTAATAAATGAAAATAGATTTCATTTGTAATTTCCCTCTAAAGAGAGGATAGAATGATTGTCAAACATCGAAACAAACTGCTTACAAATGGTTAAATGTGAGAAAAGCCATGCTTAAATTGTGTAATTTTTCTTTCTTCTTTATTTCGTGTATATAAATCAAAGATTCCTTACCTTTATATGTTTGCGGCACCCATCGGAATAAAATTAGAAACATATTATAACCCTGTTAGAATTAGAGTTAGAACCCCTATTAGTGTTTCCAATTTTTTAAAATATTCAATTATGAAGGGGTATACATTTCAGGAACATTTTAATCGGGAGGTCGTCACAATATCGAACATTTGTGCTCAAAGCATCCAGCATGCTTTAGAGATCTTTCGTAAAGCAGATGATTTCTGGTTTCATATATTTCACAAGGGAAAAAAGTAATTTGATCTAATTATATTCCTACTGTTTTCATTTTCTTTGTATTTTTGCCTGTTTATGGAGAAGTTTGAATGTCTTGTTAAATTGCCTTAATTATAAATTTCTTCCAGTTCATTGCTTATATGTATAAGCATTTTGAGTTATATTAAAATAATTCTTGTGGAACTACGTAATTTTCGCGTGTACTCGTCTAAGCAACTATAGTTTTTGAGCGGTTTTCAGGCCACAAGAAGATATATTCATATAGATATATTCATATATTCCTACGTCTGATTGAATGAAAAAATTGTTAAGAGCAACCTTTTCAGAGCTCCCGTCTAGAAAACACATAAATCTGAATCTTTTGGTTGTTTATTTTGTTTTGTATTGCACAATGTACAAAAGGATGGGAGGCATATAATTTTTATTTCAAGTGAAGGAAATAATGTAGAATTAATGTTTGATATCTGTTAGTATCTAGATCAAAGGTTTTTAACCTGTGGCCCGGCACACCATATTTTGCGACCCGTGCATGGTATAACAAATATAAATCATTCCAATGTTGATGTTATGTTTCACCATTTTTCTAATCCTAATGCAATTAAAATTAATTCAAAATCATATTTATTTTCAAAAGTTATAATTTCATCAAATATTTTTTATAGTTAACATTAGTTTTATAATTAATGTCTTCCTTTTATCGATATTTGGATAATTGTTTTATACGGCCCGCCTGCCTTCAAAAGAATTATCACGTGGCCCAGATGCCGCAAAAGGTTAAACATCCCTGATCTAGATAATGTTCAAAACTCATGAAATTCTTACTCAAACTATAATTTTCTGACTCAAACTATAATTTGCAAACCCTGATTCGGACACCCAGTTTTTTTAGGTCAAGCCCCATGTTATGACGTAATATTTCAGTTGAAGAAACTCCTTGCAGAGTTTCGTACATTTGCGCCTCAGCCCTGTCGAACTGCATGCACATCCTGGGCAAAGAGGTTCATTGCCTGCCAGATTTAGTATTGCTAATACAGAATGGGACAGTGCCCATCACCGGCTTGTGCGGGGGGACGTAATTAATAGAAGTGCAAAACATGGATTTCGTCTGCACCCCCCTCCAGCGCCCCCCCTCCCCCTGCCGAAATGCCATCGCTCTGGGGCTTCCGTAGAGCCGCGGCCTTCCTGTTCGGACATTACCCCTAATGGACAGATGCGGGAGATATAACGCTGGCGTCCCTGGTGGACCATTAAGGTCCAAAACGGCTCGCAGGTAAACCGGGCACGTGCCCAGGTGCTGATGGGAAACGGCGTTTTCTAATCTTATCAAAACGGCTATTGGGGTGCGCGCAGACAGCAGAGGAAAGGAGCCGTTTTCGGCAGCCCCTGGGTTTCTGGCGTGGAAAGGTGATCAAAAATTGACAGCGAACACGCGCCGCGTGTAAGTTTTATTGGGAAAAATGATTCTTTTCTCTCTCTCTTCTCCTTTCTTTTTGACTTTCCTCTTCCCGGGTCCCTACGGATGACGGGAAATAAGTAAAAAGGAGGGTGCTAAACAGCGGGCAAATTTGCCGGCAGTTAGCGCCTCGAGATGGTATTTGAGGAGGAAGGTGGTTATGGTTATTTTATGAAGTTTTTTTTTTCTCCCTGTGATACTTAATTTCGTCCGTGTTACGCACTTCGTGTGTGAGATATGACTGTCCAGATATTGTCGCGGTCGAGACATGACGAAAATGTTTTTCCCACGTGCTAGTCATGGGGATGTCCCGGTGTCATTAGCTCATGTTTAGCGTAAACGATGGCCGTAGTACTATCAATAAATTTAGTCCATCTCAACCCAAATCCATTGATCAGCAATTTCCCTGTAGGGGACGTCTAACGTAGGTTTGGCAGTTTCCGATTAAATTTAGGCCTACGCGATGTGATTATTTTAAACCGTGTACATACACATACACACAGGCATATATATATATATATATATATATATATATATATATATATATATATATATATATATATATATATATATATATATATATATATATATATATAGTCGAACCTCGTTATAGCGAACCCGGTATTTAATTAATGAAAATTTTGGTACCGCCATTTTCCTATTGTACGCATTTTAATTAATATTGTGTCAGTTTAATGTAACCGATTTTAGTCGGTTTAATTCATTAATGATCATTTTCAATAGATTTTATTTTTTTCATACATCATTATTGAATAGACATTGAAACTAATGAGTTATGCATTTTGTGAACTCTAGCATTTTTCTTAACGATTCGGGTATTGCGAACAAAACCTTTGGTCCCTTGAAGTTCGTTATAATGGGTTCGACTGTGTGTGGGTGTGTAGATATATAGATATAAATAAAGCTTTTATAATTTAAGTATTGAGTCTATGATGCAAATGTGTTGCCATTTTAAGAAGAATTTTCTTGTTTCTGGGAGACCACACGTAGTATTTGATACCATGCTTAGCTCTTACCTTTGTCAGTTCATTATTATATTGTAACTGTTTCGTTTAGATCTTACACCCTGTGAAAATTCGATAACACAACAGGAACCTAAGAGTACGCTCGCGATTTTTCCCCCTCCAAAAGTTTTAAAAACTTTCAATTTTCTCTCCTTCTTATCGATAGCGGCGGCGAATCGGATTCCGTTCCCTTTATATCGATGAAAAGTGGAGATATCGCGGCTCCAATCACGTACCCTGGGCGATTGAATTTTCTCTTTTAAGGATTCCAATCAGGGTGGCTTGGAACTGCAAAACACGTCCTGCTCTCCTTTTTGGGAGGAGGTGCTAAATAAATCAGGAGTGTTGACCAAAAGCGGCGTTATTGTTTAAAAGCCATTCCGTGTAGAGCAGCGGTATTGGGCATACCCCCCGCGCGCTACCCCCTCTCCCTCCGGCTTGTGTGTGTGTGTGTGAGTTTGTTTTCAGGGATAAAAGGAGAGAGAGGAGCTTTCCTGGCGGGAAAAATCTTTGTTTATCTTTGGAGCCACTCTCTGATCTTGGGGACGGAAACATCGTTATGGTCGGAATTTTCGTGAAGTCGAGCGCTGATGAGAGCTAAATGATCGGACAGGTTACTAAAAGGGAAAACGTAGTAACTTTCGTGCTTTGCATTATTATTGTAGCCAGTGAGCCCTCCATTTTTTCATCTTTCTTTTTTCCTTTCTTTTGGAAGGTATTGCGTAACGTTAGTTCCAGGCGCGATCCTTTGCATCGAAATTAAACTTATAGGTGTGAATAAGGAGAGGATATGTTTCTTTGTTTGTTCCGTCATCTCGCATGTTCATTCACACGGCAGTCGGGAGTGATTTTGTCTTCCCTAAGCTTATCGGGTGCTTACTATAACTATTTATAGCAAATATGGACGTGAAATCGAACGGACATAACCAATTCTTATGCTTTGATCACGCTGCATCCGGAGCGTTGCGTGGCGTGGCTTCAATGTTACCTGTATCGAAATAATTTTAACCAATCGCAGACCTCCAATCAATTAGCCACGAAATTATTACGGTCTGTGATTGGTTAAAATAGACGCTCGGTGGCGTAGTGATTAAAAGCCATCCCACAGGTCCAGGGTTCGACCCTGCGACTGGACAAGGTCGACTCAGCCTTTCATCCCTTGAGCGGGTCGATAAATTGAGGACCAAGCATGCTTGGGAACTAAACTCTGGGGGTCCCACGTCAGGTTGACCACCTGACTGAGACATGCTGTATGGCACCACAAGCCCACGGTCAAGAAAGCGGAGATGGGCACCGCCGACCTTGGTACACAGACGACTGTTGCGCCTTGAGTTTAGTTTAGTTTTAGTTTAGATTGGTTAAAATTATTCTGCGAATAATGCTGGCGCTACGCAACGCTCGGGATACAACGTGAACGAGGCCTAAGTATTTGTTCATATAGAATCCATTAGCGTAAAATTTTTAACCAATCGTATACCAATCATTTACGCATTTAACCAATCAGCGCCAAAGGAATCTTTAACGCCGACGCTGACCCTAAAACAATAAGGCTATGTGAACAGACCCTTGTTGTTTTAGGGATCGGGAAGGTAATGTGCCGATTTTCTTGCGTTTATAGATAAGTATTATACTCTTTCATTTAAGGAACAGTTAATAATGAATAAATAACATTACATCAACAGCCAAACAGCAGGATATATGATAGAACCTTCTTTACGTCCTTATATCGCAGTGTGTCACTAAATGTAGGTTTCCCTATGAGGTGACTCTGTTGTATCTTTGCGCGCCGTAAGAGTGCTGGAAATTCCGTAACTTCAGTCGGCTCACCTGAGGTTGGAGAATCGCATATTTTTCGACCCCCCCCCCCCCCTCCCCATCATTTTCTCTCTCCTCTTGCGGCCTCTAAATAAATCAAAGTCTATTGACCAAAGTCGCGTTATTGTTTAAAAGCTGTTCCGTGTCGCGGAGGCTTCTTAAGGAAGGGAAAATCGGGTATTTCGTGGCTGTGTGTGCGAGTGTTGTTTAAGGTATAATCAAGGCTATATGGGTTTTCGAGTGAGACTGCAAACACGGACGGTGTCGGAGGAGTGTACGCTTTTAATATGATTGAGGAGGAATTCCGCGAACTGTGTGCTGATGTTCGTACTAAGAGGAGATGGACGAGGTGGTAGTAAAAGCTGTCTGTCGGTACATAGTGCTTTTATATCACTGGTCAAAACACGGAAAATTAAAACAGTGTTTGAGAAGCAATGTTAAGTTTCGCGATGTTGTATCTTTTGATAACGACTCGCGGTATTCGTGCCGAGTAGGATAAGGGCTTAAGAATTTTTACATAAAAGGTGGATAAAACGTCGGGACCCTATACATGACGCTGATCATGAGTTGTAAATTAAAGGAGGGGGGCACGGTTGGCAAGTTAGTATAGGCGTTCTTGTATACGTACTTGATTTTCATGTCTACTTGTGTTATTACTTAAAGCAGCAGATGGTTCCAAAATGATGGGGTCTTACTCAAGTGCATCCAGCCGTCTGCCATAATGTCGACCTATTTTCTAAGGATAGCCGCAGATTGAGGAGTCGCTGGTCTAAAACAAGAATGGAGCAAGATGCATGAAAATCTAGTCATTGCCTTTTTGAGTATGCTCATAGAAGACACATCAGACAAGCTGTCGTAATTATCTTCCTGCTTTTGTCGCTTCTTACAGTTCCTACAAACGTCAATTTGAGTCTTCTGTCTAGTTTAGATGCAGCAGTCTGTCAGTGAATAAAAAGTCTTCCTAGGAATTTGAAGTAAAAATTTTAGTATTTCTCTGCGATGAATACTTATTTCAATTTTTAAAAAAATCGTATATATGAGATCTTATGTGGTAGTATTGGTCATTCGTATTGTTGTTTTATCTGGTATCTTATCATTTTGTCACTAGAGAAGTTCAAATTGATAAGAACCGAGATATCGGTCGATTAAAATTTCGCATGATCATCCACAAAGTATGATGTTGAGAAATTTCCTTTATGTAATTGCGGGGAATTTATACGATGCGCCCATAATTTTCGCTTCCGGCTTTTCTTTCTGCATTTTCTTTTTTAATTGATCGATTGCATAAGTATATCTCATATTGCACGTCTGTCTGGCGAATATGGCTTGGCGGAATTAGGCCATAGGTAAATGTTGTTCTCTGCTACCGCCATGTTTGTTTAAAATTTACCACGTTAGTGGGCGAAAATCAGTCTGTTGTTCTGTTATGCGGATAGGAGTGGCATCCAATCTATGTGTTCCCTTGGTGTCTGTAATGGAATGAAAAGCTACGTTGTCCGTCTATAAGCAGACCGCAAATCGGAAAGAAAAATG